>JAYMTF010000870.1:0-28858 GCA_036897485.1 Pelargonium nanum | reverse complement strand
AAACATTGGAGAAATTAGGGTTCATAGAGTAGTCGTGTCAAGTCATGTCTTGTGACAATATTGTTTAGTCGACTTTTGTTGGTGTGGCAGTGTAGAAAACAAACATTCCTCTAGGTTTTAGGGTATAGCCAGTAGCCAACCAGCCATACTGTTTGTTCTTTGATTTACCAGTTCGATGCTTGATGGGTCATCACTATATGTATCTTTATTTCCCTTTTCTTTCATTGGAATTTGATCATTTTATAATCCTAAATTGTAGCATTTGTTTTTGGTTATAAACATATGATTTGTTGTCCGGAGGAGAAAGATGATTGAGGAATGCAAGGGAGATCTCTCGTTTCTTGTGTATCCAAAATATGCTCTTCGTTTCTTAATTTATTAGCACTAATCAATTATATTAAGTTATAATAAGCTTTGAAAACATTAATTGCTCTTTCTTTTCTTCTTAGCTCTTTATTAAACTTTTTTTCCTTTGAACCATTGTTCGTAATGTTAAGTGAATAAAAACATATTTAATAGTTTTGAGATGATTAAATTTGTTTTTGTTTTCTTAATTTCGTTATCTCCGTGCGCCCTTGTTTTGTAACACCCATATAGGATACAATTTGAACCTTAGATCAATTAGTCGGCGTTTTATTTAACGGGAGAAAGGTATTTCCTTTTTGTCATGTAAAGATAAAGTTACTCCTGCATACCCTTTTATGCCTTATTTTCATCTCCGTCTTCATCATATGTCAGTTTGTAAGAATATGTTTTCTGTGTATTGATTGATTATTCTTTTCATATTCTTTTGCTTTAAATCATATTTTTGTACTTATGTTATTTGTAATGTTGTTTCTAATCTCATGGTGGAGGTATAATTAATACTTATTCCATTATTATAAGTTTTTTTTTTCATTATGAGTTAGTGAGTATTGTTTATTAAAATTGATGCGTATCATATACTTTTGAAGAAAATAAAGGTCGGTCTCTGAAAGCAAATAAAGGTCGGTCTTATAGTTTCACTGTTGCAGTAAAGATTTTAACCAACTATATAATAGTTTGTCGTTCATGAATCAAGTTCTCGTGTTAGGTTCTGGTTATACGTTAGGTTTGTTTCCATTGAAGCATGTAATTCAGCATTGATTATAATAAGCTTCATGGTTTTGGAGTTTGATTTGATTATCAGAAGAGCTAACTAATAATAAGAAAATAAGGTGGTGGTGGTTGATGAAAATGGAGGTTTAGAGCTCAGCTTTCTATGCAAAGGCACGCTAGGGAATAAGAGAGAGCAGAGCAGTAGTGGCCACATAAAGGAATAAGGACGCCTCGATCCTCCTATCCTATTCGTAGCTGCTCACCAAAGTGGCCCAGTCAATCCCACATACCATAACCAGAACTTGTATCAAAATCAGCAAGATTTAAAGCATTCTATTCATTTCATATTCAATTGTACATGCGAAATTCCCATTTTATTTTATAGATCTTTTTATATTTCTTTAGTACTTATATACTTTGTACCTTAATATTGTATATATTCTTTCATATCTTGTATTCCATGAATATTATGAGGGGTTGTCGTTGAGTCATTATCCATAAGAATATATCATTTTCAAATTATATAATATGAACGAGTGTCAAAGAATCAACACAGTTAAAAGTTGAAATTTGTTGTTGAAGCGTTTGCTATGACTTTGTAGGTGTACTTATGAGAGATAGATAGAAAGGTAGGTCATATATTCACGTTTTAACTTTTTGCTAGTGGACTGATAAGAAAATATATGATGTCATTCTTGTACTAAACAAACCAAAGAACACGTGTGCTGAAATCACCGTGTTTTGTCCGACAGACTTTTTCCATGAGTACAAGCTCGTCACGAAGAAAGATGGCCCCTTTAGTCAAGATTGTCCCCATAGACAAGGAAGTTGACCTCGCCCGACATCATCTTGTTGCGACGAAGTTTGACCCATGGACGGGAACGACGTGCCTATGAGAAACGTTTGCAGGAGTAAGCTTCATGATCGCGTGCGCAAGCTTCGTTATCGTGCGTAATCGCACACTTTGGGAGCAAGTATTTGGAGCACACATTTTGTAATCTTGAGATAAGGTGACGTGGTGATCGGACGTCACATGTCGTGTAATCATCCATAATCTTAATTCTTGATTTATAATTAATTTTGTATGCAACATTAGTGACAAATATTTTTGAGAAAATAAAATATGATTGTTTGCTTCCCTTTTTTTTAAAACACTTTTATTAGTTTCTAAAATTATGAATAATATTGAAAATGGCATTGCTGATTGTACAATTTTTCTCTTTGCTTCTTTTTGTAGGAAGCAAAAATGACAGCACCATTACTCAAGTTATGAGATGGAAGGTTATGATTGGATTCCAATGGAATATCATTGGAGATAGAAACAGTTAAGAAAGAAACAGTGCTCTGTTGCTGTTGCTGCTGTGATTGAGAGTGTGCACAGAAACCAGAAGTTCGTTAATGATTTTTGAATGAAATGAAATAAAGGAACAGGAATATATGTGTCCTCCAAAAAAAGACTCCAACTTTATGAATTAATGGAGTGAGAGACACACACATTTTTAAGAATGTTTGGTTTGTGTGTTCTTAATCCCCATGCACCACTCAATGCGTCATATATAATTATATTTGTTATTGTTCGAAAATAACAATGACAAAAATAAATAATCTTCACAGTGACAAACAATAATGAGCATAGCAAGTATAAAGCAAAGCAAAAACGAACCACTTTATTCCATGTTGTCCTTGTTGAGTCCGGAAGAAAATCGTACACACTTCCCGATTCCTCTCCAGACATATAGTCCTCTTTCTTTCATTGATGCTTAATTCATTACGTTAATAATTTTTTTAATGCAAAAATTAAAAATTTATTAATTCAAATCGAACAATAACAAATATGATGTAAGATTATGAGCTTGAAAATCAACCCACCAAAACAAGTATGTAAAAAAATCCAAAATTCACAATGGTTAAAACACGTCGAATAAGAAAACTAAAGGCACTAGAATCCTCCCCGTCAACTTGAATTATCAAGTTGAAGGTATTGAAATCCTCCCCTCCTACCTAAAGAGCACGGACAACTGACAACGATTGCAATTGAAGTTCAAGGGGATCACGTGGCTGACTTTGTCAATAACTCATCGCAACCATCGAGTCTGTCATATGATTCGACAACAAACTCGAGAGCTGATCCGATGGCTCTGGTCAAACCACCACCTTCCAAGTCACTTTCTCTTTTTCTACATCCGCCTCCCTGCTGCTTTGCACGCACAGACTAATTAAAAAACCTACCGCGAATCAACGTTGCATTGCAGACATTAACAAACCCTTAACTTGCTATCAAAGCAAGACTTGCTTTTTAACAAGAAAGACAATTTGCTATCTTGAAATTCAAGAGATTGTCGCACTTTGAAAATAAAAGCAGTTGTACTCGAACAAAAACCCTATATGGCTCTCAAAACCGCATAGAAAAAGAGAGAGTCATAAAACCCTATAAAAAAAAGGTCTTTTAACTTGAAAATTAATTACAAATATGTAATTATTGTGAGATGTTAATTAACATTATCTGTATAGTTAACACACTAATTATTATATAGATTAGCTTGGTTTCGAGGTTAAATTGAAAAGAGATTGTGCCAAAGATACGCTACTTGCATACTAGATAGATATGGGAGAGCTAACTAGAGATGTTGATTTCAAGGTTAAGTAGTATCTTTTGAGTAATTAATGGGTGTTTTTAATGAAACCATTGCATAAAAAGAGATAGAGACCCACTTAGAAACACCCATATCTTTTCTCAAATTTGAGAGAGAAAAGAGCAAAGCTGAGCAAGACTAGTCCACATGCATTCCACTTTCCACTACAAAATCAACTTTGGACCCATTTTATTATTGTTTCCTTCATTTTTTTTCACCCTCTCTTGCAAGAAAAGCACACCCCACCTTTCATTTCCCCATATATTTCACTCCCTTCTCTCTCCCAATCAAGCTTACAATAAGCTACCTCCCAAAAATCCTTCTAATTACTACACAAATCACATATAGCTTCCAATTCAACCAAAGAACATGAAGTCTATCCCCATAGGAACCACTCCTTCAATTTAACAACCCGATTTATAGTGTTATAGCAACATGAGGGCCGGAGGTTGCACAGTGCAACAAGCTCTAACCAACGAAGCTGCTAGCGTAGTCAAACAGGCGGTGACTCTTGCCCGGAGGCGCGGGCACGCTCAGGTGACTCCCCTCCATGTGGCCAACACCATGCTCTCGGCCTCCGCGGGACTCCTCCGGACGGCCTGCCTCCAGTCTCGCTCCCATCCTCTCCAGTGCCGAGCCCTAGAGCTTTGCTTCAACGTTGCTCTCAACCGCCTCCCGGCTTCCACGTCGTCGGGTCCCATGTTAGGGTCCCACCACTACTCTCAGCAGCCGCAGCAGCACCACCCCTCCATCTCTAACGCACTTGTCGCCGCCTTCAAGCGCGCTCAGGCTCACCAGCGCCGCGGCTCCATTGAGAACCAGCAGCAGCCTCTCCTGGCCGTCAAGATCGAGCTGGAGCAGCTCATCATCTCCATCTTGGACGACCCGAGTGTCAGCAGAGTCATGAGAGAGGCCGGGTTTTCGAGCACTCAAGTGAAGAGCAATGTGGAGCAAGCCGTGTCCTTAGAAATATGTAACAACAATAACTCTCAAACATGTAGCAAGTCCAAGGAGGAGACCAAGATATCGGATCGGATCAGGAACGAGGACGTCATGTATGTGATAGACAACATGGTCGCGACCAACAAGCGACGACGATGTACCGTGGTTGTCGGAGAGAGTGTTGCTTGCGTGGAAGGTGCGGTACGAGGAGTGATGGACAAGGTGGACAAAGGGGATGTCCCTGAGGCCCTGAGGGGCGTCAAGTTCCTAAACCTCTCGCTCTCCTCGTTTGCGAGGCTCGCGAGGGACGAGGTGGAGCACAAGCTCGAGGAGCTCAAGAGCCTCATCAAGAGCTATGTGATGGCAAGCCATGGCGTGGTTTTGTTCTTGGGAGATCTCAAGTGGACCGCCGAGTACAGGTCTAGTAGCGGCTCGGGGACTAACAATTATTATTGTCCGGTGGAGCATATGGTGATGGAGATTGGGAAATTGGTGACCAAAATTGGAGAGAATGAGAGGTTTTGGCTGATGGGGATTGCTACTTTCCAAACTTACATGACTTGCAAGTCAGGCCATCTTTCGCTACAAAATATTTGGGGTCTCAATCCTCTCACAATTCCTGCTGGCACCTTGCGCCTGAGCCTTGTCGCGGACAGGTACCGGTGATTATAAGATCTTTGTACTTAAATTAAAACAAATGAAAGTTGATGACTAATTATTTAACAAGTGTACAATTTTTGTGATGGTTCAGTGACGAACAAAGCCAGAGCTCTAGCAAGAAAGGCGAAAATGGATGCAGTTGGCTCCAAGTTGAATTAGGAAGCCGGGATGGTGATGATGACGAGGAAGATGATGTGAATGAGCTGAGTTGCTGTAGTGACTGCTCGGCCAAGTTTGAGAGTGAAGCTCGAGCCTTGCGAAGCAATATTTGCAATAGTACGGCTAGTCAAGACCAGTCCTCCTCAACCCTCCCTGCATGGCTTCAACACTACAAGAACCAGAACAAACCAACTACTAATGATCAGGTTAATCATAATTCTCACTATATCAACATCTATAAAAGTTGAAATTTTTGCTGTTTTTCTTTTCTTTGCGCAATGAATCATTTTTTTTTCTATGAGCAAGCATAACAATCGAGACTCGAATATGAATCCTTTTTGTTCTTATTTTCCAGAATTGTGTTTCAGTCAGACACCTTTGCAAAAAGTGGAATTCAATTTGCAGTTCACTCCACAAACAACACTACTCGTCCGAAAAAACCCTCACCTTCTCTTCTATAATATCACCTTCCTCAACCTCCACTTCCAATTTCTCATATCACCATGACCATCAATACCCGGTTTTGCATAGAAACAAGTCCTGGCCACAGCACAACCATTTCTGGATGAGCTCCGAAACCTTAAACAATGTCGAACCCAATTCAACCCCAAACTCAACATGTTCCAGTGACGTCATGGAGGTTGAGTACGTCCAGAGGTTCAAGGAGCTCAACGCGGAAAATCTCAAAACCCTATGCGACGCATTGGAGAAGAAGGTGCCTTCCCGCAAAGACATCGTCCCTGAGATCGCGAGCACGATCTTGCAGTGCAGGTCAGGTCTCGTCGCAAGAAAATTACAAAAGCACCTGATCGTCGCGACAGGTCCTCAAAAGGAAGAGACGTGGTTGTTTTTTCAAGGCGTTGATGTTGCTGGAAAGGAGAGTATAGCAAGAGAACTGGCTCGGCTCGTTTTCGGCTCCCACTCGAGCTTCGTATCCATTGCTCTCAGCAGCTTCGCGTCCACGAGAGCTGATTCCACGGACCAAGATTGTCGAAACAAGAGGTCCCGGGACGAGCAGAGCTGCAGCTACATCGAGAGGTTCGCGGAGGCAGTGTCCGAGAACCCGCATCGCGTGTTCTTCGTTGAAGATGTTGATCAAGCTGATTATTGTTCTCAAATCGGGTTCAAGAGGGCTATCGAGAGAGGGACAGTGACGAATTCGAGTGGAGAGCAAGTTGGTCTCGGAGATGCTGTGGTTATTTTGAGCTGCGAAAGCTTCAGTTCAAGATCGAGAGCTTGCTCTCCGTCTACGAAGCAAAGAACATCATCGGATGGGTCGAGTGATCAGCAAGAAAATCATAGTAAACATGGTCGTGCATTATTGTCTGATCAAGAAAAGAGTCCTTGTGTGTCCTTGGATTTGAATATGTCGATTGATGATGATAGTGTGGGGGATGATGATCAGTCCATTGATGACATTGGTCTTCTTGAATCCGTGGACAAAAGGATTATTTTCAAATTTCAAGATTTGTAGTATAGACGAGAGAGGAGGGGAAATTTGACACTGAACATTTGCCTTAATTTGTTTCAATTAAGGTGGTTAATTTTGTTTTGTTTAATGGTAGCTGCTTGGCTTTAATTAGGATGTTCAACATTAATTTTCTATATTTTTTTAGTAAATATAAATTTCATGAGTATCAAGAATTATACTCCTTGATTGAATAGAGTCAAATGCATAATCAGATTGTAATGCAAAGAAGAATTTTGAAAAAAAAAAATGACATAACTAGGGATAGGATGAAAAAGAAAAGAAAAAAACATACTTGACATATAACTAAATGTTATACCGTGAGTGATACGATTTGCACATCTTGAATAAAACATCGAACAAATGTCACGTGATTAGTTAAATCTTGATTGCAATGGTAGAACAATATAATAACCTATTATTCTCTTCAAAAACATTTAGCAATGTGCATTAATCTCAAACGAATGTCACATGTTTTCTTATTATAAAATTATTTATCTTCAAAACAATATAAGGGCATAAATGCAAATTCAACTATTAATTAACTTTTCTTTATTTTGACATCTACTGATCTACACAACGTTTGTTTCTTATTTGTGCATGTAGGAAAGAGTTGTTGAAACTGATTCCTTCAAAACTTATTTCAATTATTTTTGTTAATTTCATGCATGGATTCATTCATGCTACAGCCTTTAAGAACTACTTGCACCACTAATTACAGTCCATTTATAGTGCTTGAATTCCTTATTAATATTAACATATATACTTAACATGTGAATATAAATTGAATTAATAATATGATAATTATCTTACACAATGAGATAATCCTAGATTTCAATTTTTTTAACTACAAAATATAAATTATAAGTAAGTGGAAAACTAGTCTTATTGAACCAAATAGAGGGGAAAAACTATATTATAAACTAGTTTAAGATTTAATTTACCAAATCGGAAATTAAATAGATTATCTAAACTCCCTATCAAAAGTCCCAATGGCTCTAATTAAGTATATATATTTTCAAAAAGTGAAAAAGACACAAGTTGGTTTGGTTGTAAAATCTTGATAGCTTTTTTGCAGTGTGGGCTCCAAATATAACTAATTTGCTAAATACATAGCTTAGCTTGGAGGAGATCACTCTAAAAGATCAATACAATCAATCGATCAATCAGCAAATATATTTTGTAAAAGTCCAATAATAGCAAGACTTAAACACGAAGAATTATATATGGAGTGTGACTACTGACTACTGCATGATTCAAAAGCAGCTCCCATTTACTATATTTTTATATTATAATTGGTCCCGAAAATTCAATTTATATAATGTGAGACACGTATATACCTACTGCAATATTGACCATAGCAATACTATATATTAATTAATTAGTTGAAAATTACAAATATTATCAATCTCATTTGTTCAACTCCATGCATAATGGATTCATATCAGATAATATATTAACAATAATAGATGTGTCCTACCAAAATACCTAAACATTTCTAATTTTATTTCTTTTCTTTTTGCAGTTTTACTTATCAAATGTTATATTTATTAGAATAAAAGTAGCACTCCATTTCAACGGTGAAACATGCGGGTCATCCTGCTTTCACAAATTTATTATATTTGATATAAATGATATTTATTGTAATGTTATTTACTCGTTAACTTAAGTTAAATTAAATCATAGCTAAGTTAGCTCATATTTTTTATTATGTAGATTCGAGCTTCAGTTGATACATTTGCTTATAAAAAAATATATTCTTTATTGTGTATTTTATTAAAAATTAACAAAAATGATAAATCAATGAATAATTTCATAAACTGTTGCATGAATTTGTCCTATAAATTGACATATCAATATTTACACTAACATTTAGTGCATGTTAGATTTTTCAAGCATTAATGGCATATTTGGTCCGGATGCTAGCTCAAACTATATATTCCATAAAATTCATATTTGGTTAGGATGCTCAAAGTATAATTCTTCAGTATCTGCGTTCGTAGTTATTCAAATACATTGGCCAAACTGACAAAATACAAGTTGTCAAGTTGTAGTACCGAACTTGATGATTTGAAACTTCCAATTATTTTCTTTATATTTAGTGTAAAGGTATATGCCTTTCGATTTTGAGAAAGAAGCAAATATAAAAATAAAAAATAAAAATAATTGGAATCATAAAGTATTAAGGAGCCTGCTGAAAATGATAGGTACCTTCATGAATACTTGTGAGCAAACAAGAAGCATTATATGACAAAATCTCCCAACATTACTATTGCTATTTATCTAATAATGGAATAAGTTAATTAGGCGCTTTGATGCACAAAATTATGAAAACAGTAAAAATCGTGTTGATAATGTATAGAAAGTAAGAAAATAAAAACTATGGTTTCTAATTATAGATTTGTCACGTGTTCTGTTTAATCAATTCGGCTCTTCCTAACACTTTGTCTTGAGTTTAAAATGAAGACAAATCACTAGAAATTTATGATTATTAATAGAATTTTACTCGCACCACTATATTTAACTAATTTTTTTTATTAGACTTATTTCGACCCATTTCAATGACATTCACATGCTCTCGTTTTCTCAGTGATCCACCCGCTTGTACACTCAATCGTTCATTTTAGGCTCACCAAGGGATCATCACCTCTCCTAAACTCACCAAGGCATTTTCTCACATCTCTAAAACCCATCAAGACCACCAAACCTCTTCAAGACTCGTTAAGGTTCCTCAAGTCTCTCCTCTTTGCGGCTCGCAGTTGAACATAACCATCTAAAAATGTCCAAAAAGAGTACGCCTAGCTAGTGGAAAATCGTTGGAACACAATGAGGCTCGTGTCTTCAGCCACCAATCCCATGTTGGCACGTAACCGGTGAGATTCTCATGATAGAACAAGAATGTCCACGGTAAAGATTGTCTTGCTCACGCCCCGATGTAGCTATCTAGATACACACCTAAATTTCCACTTGACGTCGACGTGCTCTTCGTGTTTCAAGACCCTCCAGCCTCTAGAACCAAAGACGTCCCCGACTCAAGCCTCTTAGGCCTAGGAGCATGGCTCGAATCCCAAGTACATGATAACCCGATACTAGAAATGCACACTTTACCCTTAACCCATTCACACACCGAAAAATCATTTTTTTTGTGCAAAGTATTATCTCGAGTTAAAAAGGCACAAACAAATATAACAATGTATCATAATATGTAAGTACGATTACAATTCAATCAAGACCGTAGATTGAATTTGAAAGAAAACTAATGCATTATTGATGAGGCTATTATAACATGTGTAAAGGAATCTTAGGGAAGCGCAAAGCAGGATTAAGGTATGATCCAAAACGTAGGGTTTGTGCAAAGGGGAAGTAACTTTTTCAACTTCAGAAGAGGGAAAAAGAAAAGAAAAAAAATTAAAGCAAATCTTCCCTAAGAAATTAATGTCGAAAGAGCACTACTTTTGATGCTTTGTGATGCTGTGTAAAAGAATAACTTTTCTTTCTTTATTTGATTTTCGTAACTCCAACATTCCCATCTTTGTAAAAGCACTGTAAAGATGGAGCATTATAAGGGTTCAAATTAAATGTAAACCAAAATGGGTTGATTAAGAAAATAAAATTACATAGATAAGCATCTCTTCTTTAAACCTTAAAGATGTTTCTACTTTAGAATCACAAAAAAGATCATTATCTTCGTAGCAAGCATAAGTAGAGAATTTGTCGCTTCTTGTGGCTTTTCCTTAGAACAATGTGTTAGGGTTTTTTTGGCAATTAATGTATTATTTGAAGAACAATTAATAGTCGGATTAATTGGACATTTTTCTCTCTTAATTTAAAGTCACCGCAAAAATTCTTGTTTTTGTGACAACAAGTAATAAGTTCTTAACAATGAATACACAAGGAGTTGAGCTTAGAATAGTAACCATTAGACTGACACAAATAAAGTTCGATAATGGTAAAAACTTGGGCTTTTATGATTTCGGCAACAGCTTTTTTCATCACACAAAGTTATACTTTCGTGAGAAACCCCTTCCTCTTGGAGACTTTATGTGGCAATATCTTTGATGAAAATAGTTACTGATTTTCGGTGACAAAATATGTATTCAATTAACAGCAGAAGTGAAATTCTTGAAATGAGTTTACAAATCAAACTTAACTGTTCAGTAAAAATAACCACTAAGGGTGGCGCAGTTGGTTATTCTAGCTGTTTGAGTGGGATGAGGTCTCAGGATCGATTCCCACTCAACACGCGTGCAGTACGGCACCTTTCTGTATCAAAAAAAATACTGTTAATTAAAAATTGTATTAATATTCTCTCTTTTTTTACTTAATCTCTTTTGTAACTTTTTTGCTGGTATCTAAAGATCTAGTAAGAAGCCTCCATCTTAGACTGCTTTTTTCATTTTCTATTTTTTAACCAAGTTGTTTATGATTTTCGTTATTCTTTTTATTCTTTATGAACCAACATACTATTTTATTTTATTTTTACATCAGGTTGTAGACAAAAGCACTATATAATTAATTAATAATGTATGTATCATGTTAATTCTTTTTCTTTGTTCATTAGCTGCACATCAAGAGCTCGAGAAACCAGTTCTTTTTTTGTGAATTTGATTAGTTAATATATATATTGAGCACTCATTTGAATCTTTAAAAAGTTACTTTTCAATAACAAAAAAAGAATCTTAGTAAAGTTATGGAGAGAAAAGGAGAGAAATGTATATATCCATCGTCTTGCAAATTAATATACATTAATTTCTAAGTGCATCGAATTGATGCTTTCTTATTAGTATAATACAGTTTCAATGAATCATAATTAAGCATATTTTTAGATTAGAGAAATGTAAACATTTATACATAAAGATTTTCTTTTAGGCTTAGAAAATGATAATGAGTAATAGAAACATGAAGTTTTTTTTTTTATTTTGAAAACTAAAAAAAAATTATATTTTCAAGTTGTTTTGGCCTTTGTGAACCTGAAATTTATTGTTTTCTAATATTTCAATTGAAAGCCTATGCAACTAACAAGTTAATCAATTTTCTATTCGATTTTTTGTTGTTGAAAAATTAGATAAATACTTCACAACCAAAAGTGCCCTAATTAAATTATTATAAACTTCCTTACTATTTATATATACATATGTGCTATACATACTTAGGTTAAAGCAAATTAAGGAACTTATTCCTTTGATGTTTGTGGAGCTAAACTTTGTTTATTTAAGTTTGATTATTAGAGAGATAATTAATAATATGTAGTTAGTTATCAATTGGTGTTCATGCACTTAATTTTATATGTGTTGCTTGATATATATATCCCTGACAGGAAACATTGGATTATTTTAATGAAAATTTGAGCATTTTGGAATCTGATTTTTTTCCCTCAAAAGCAGGAAGGAGAGGAAGATAAAGTTTGTGGCAAGGTGAGAAACAAAATGCACCAAATCTTAATTTATTGCAGAAAGTGGGTGTCCCTTTTAACAACTTTTAAAAGCAAAGCTCTTTCTTTTCTTCTCTATTTGTGGGCTGTTTTGTAATATATAATTATAAACATTCCTTACAAATTTAACTTTTATCAGCTATTCAGCAGTATACATGCAACTATGCAAGCATCTTTCTGTACATTTTGTGGCTCACTTTTGTACTGTTAATTAACAAGTTTTAATTAATATTTGTTGAGGGGGAAAAAGGTGGTGGTACTGTTTTAAATTGTAATTGATCGATGAATCATCGATAATTATTAATTAATTGTACGTAGAGTAGAGAGCGAATTACATAAAGAACTAAATACAAATAGTATTGATTAGTAGCTAATATCTTATGATACTCAATAAATTAGTTGTTTGAGGAGTAGTAATGGGAAAAATTGCATACAAACATGTTTTAATGTTTGTATGAGAATATTTCACAAGTTGTTTAAAAAATGTGATAATTGCAGTAAATACATGAAAATTTTCATGTTATGAACATAAATACGATCTAAATTACTTGTAGTTACGTGCATAGCATGAAAAGTTACGTGTATTTATTTTATACAACCCTAACTCGCAAATGCATATCCAATATGGTACTTTTGAGTTTGAGTCCATATTAAACTACAATCTCTATTATGGAAAGATAGTTACCAATATCAATATGGGTAACAAATAATGCAAATATCTTGATAAGAACTACGAGTTGATTGAATACTTATGCTAAGTATACCGTAGATTTGATTTTTATGTCATGTATGCCAACAAGGGACGCATGGAGCGCATTTTTAGTTCATTATATATCTGCTACGAAAAAAGAAAAGAAAAAAAGAGGATCAAATTAAGCATTATGAGAGAGTTGGATCCGAATATTTTGTTCTTGTTTATGCTGCTCAACTGCATTAATGGCATACATAAAAGTTTGTAAAGCATAAGTTCTGATTATTCCAGAAAAGCTACAAATTGCTTTATGAAAAAGGCGAATTCCAAATGCGCTTGGTTACTCTACCTCTGAAAAGATGTGAAGGAAGTTGAAAGAAAGTGAAGTAAAGTTTGAGAAATTAGAGTGTTTGATTAGTAGAAATACATTCTCAAGCTTGTCATATAAATCACCATTTGATAGTTGTTAGTTTATATATCTTTGAGAAAGTTTGATTCATTCACACATTGTTTGTTCGTCAAATATAGTGTAAACTTCACCAACTGCATGTCAATAAGTAAAGTTTTGAGTAAACAAAAGCTAATTCTCCTGTATTTTATGGGATTACCTGCAAGTTTTAAGTTTTAATTCATCTCTCATATTTTATGGTATGTGCAGTCTTAATTTATAATTATAATTAGGATTTTGAATATTTTTATTTATTTGTTTTTTTTTACCTGTAAACCTCTATTTTATTTTCTTCTTTCACCTTGAGAAAATGAGGTCCAATATTGAGAGATTATCACCTCTATTATTGTAGCTGACTAGCTGCAGAAGCAAAAATACTTCTAGCAGATGTTCCTAATGCCAAACAGACCACAGGACCATTCTCCACCATCATTTTTTGTGGTACCTTTGCAAGGAGCCAAACAAACTGTTAATTATTGGCTTCTGATTTGAAGTTTGATTACCATATTTTAGTTAATTTTCATTCAGAATATATTTGAAAAATAAAGGTGAATATTTAGTCAGTATCGAACATTTTTTCAGGTACATCATGTATTTTTCATTATTATTAACTCAAAGGATCATAATTAACTTGTCAAATATTTCAACAATGTCATGTATAATGAATGTAATGTTGATATGCTAATTCATTTCATTTTCTTCATCATACACTCATGTCACAGACCAAGAGAATCAGCCCCATGTGTTGTCTCCAAACCTTTCATAGGAGGGAGAGTCAACCTTATTTATAAGCGTCAAGCACAATAAACACATATTAGAAAGAAAATAAAAGGTTACACCATGCACTAGTAAAAAACTTTGATCAACATCCATATTGCACGTACATACAGTAGTATATTGCATGAAGAATACTACACGTCTACATGAGACCCATTCTTTTAGGACATAACAGTTACGGAGTATTTAAATTAGGTAATATTGATGAAGCTTTGTAAATTAAAGGAGCAAAGTAATAAGTTGAGTGGTAGGGTTTAGTGTTTTATGGGATAAGAGAAGGAGAAGAGACATACTCATTAAGGCCAGCGACAATCTATACTTAGCTTTAATCTGAAACATGTTATTGGAGGCCCAAAGCCAATCACCTCATATATTCTTTCTTGTTCACAGTTAATGAATTGCATTTATAAATACAAAAAATGCATAGTAGAAGCAGCTTTATTCATCTTTCAATTCCTTTTTCCATGTTTTTGGACAGCCATTTGCGTTTCCTTTATATGCTTTGGAAACCTTTTATAACCCATAAAATGAGTGCATTACTTATACACCTTTTTTCCGGCTACACTGTTTTCTTTTTCAATATAAACTATATGTTTATATATTTGGGCTCCCTCAAACAAATATATATATCATATGGATCTTGCTTTAATTTCCCGTTTCTTTATTTCTTTATCAATTTTTATTATTTTTTAAGGCAATATTAATTTTATTAGTAATCAAGGGTGAATTACAAACTCCAATAAGAACAAGCTTGATATAGAACCAAATATTTTGACATGAGCAAAATGATTCATAGATCTCAAATGTTCAAAAGAACGACTAACTTTAATATAACCAGTTAAAACCGTAAATGCATTTTCTCTTCATAAGCGTTTGACTCAAAACAGTACCGATGAAACTCGTCAACTCATTATAATAATAATAAAAATCCTAACAAGGGAAGATTAATTATAAAATAAAACTTTCAACAATTGAAGACCTACCAAAACATCTTTCAAGGGAATAGAAACCAAATATAAAAATTATATAACAACTACAATTTAAGTAAACTAACATGAAAATAATCACTATTCCAGTAGTAAAACATACTCTCGCAAACTAACTTATGGTGATGGCTGAGATGATAACGAGATGTTTTTGAAGATGATCGAATAACTGTCTACTCTAACTTTTAATTAAGAGATTTCTAGAATGGGTTGGACTATAGGCCAATATTTTACTCATCACTATCATATTCAAGATCTCAAACATACATACATACATAAAATAAGACAGAAACATTCTGGTACATAATATTACAAATTTAATAGTGCTCTAGATCTTCTGCCATAGAACTTGTTAATCAGTATATGGACTAAATTTGACATGTATATATATTCGTGCATGGTTCCTATTATATGGTTCCATACAACATGCGTGAGGATCGATGGAGTAAAATAAAAGAAAACCCAGAATCTTGTTAATTACATATGAATTGTAATTTTGAAGGTGATGCGTGAGTGACGAGATCAGATGGACCTTTGATCAGCTGGAAAGGCTCTTAGTCTTAGGAGATAGCTAGAGATGGATGATTCATTTAGACCCACAAAGATTGAAAATACTAAAAAGAAGGGATGGGTTGGCAGTGGCATCTACAAAAGACAAAACTAAAAACAAGAAGAATATGGGATTGAATGGAGACAAAGTTTCCACACACAGAGCTTTTTGTTTTTGCAGACTTTAAGAAAAGGAGTGCTAACAAATGCCTCTTTTAATTGCTTAAGCTGCTCACTCTCCATTCCGCATATTTATTTTCTTTCTCTATCGACCTCGATCATGAGTGAAAGATCGAAAAATATATATAATTTTCTCTTCTTTTTTGTTGCATGAAAGTTAGGGCACAACATCATCATATAATGAATGCATATATGGATCTATGAAAGTGCATGCACTAATTACTATTATCATTACGCACGACCACAATCCATGCATACAGCTCTATATATATGATGAGGTTTCATTATCATTCACTCGTGATCGTTATCATGATCATCATGACTTCAATGTGGTCATGCCAACCTTCCAAAACTTCTTTATAAATTCCAAAATAAATGTAATGTTTTTTAGTTGAACTTTTTTTCTCTTTCAAAATGTAATTAGTTATGTATGAATAATCAATTATATCACGATCATAAGTTAGTTAGTATTCTTGAATTTATTAGTACACATGTTTTATGTTTATAGAAATGAAAGAGTAAATATACAACACTAACTAATTTCTCCTCAATTTTTTTCAAAATAGAGAGGATGACACTTATTTTAAGACGAATTAAGTAATAAAATTCAATAATGTTAACAAAAGCGTCTCAGCCCAATGGTAATGATAACCTCCTCTATCCTAGAGAGATCCATTTTATAGGCTGCACTACAAAAAAAGTTGGAGATTGTGACAGAAATCTGTGAGTAAATTTTCCATCACAGTTCCGTCACAAATTGTGACATAAGTAATATTTTATATCACAAACACACATTTGTGACAGAAGTTTCTGTCTCACACACATTTGTGACAACCAAAACAATGACAAAAATATTCTGTCACGGTTCTGTCACAAATTATATTTTGTGACTGAAATTCAAAGATTTGTGACAGAAATTTCTATAAAAGAACGCAAGACTTTTTTGTAGCGCTATACAAAAAATTCTAGCTCCACCGCGGTATATATGTATGTGTATATAAGCTTGTGTGTGCGCATGCATATATTGTTGGCTTTTCATTTTTGTTGAGATCTTTTGTTAAGATTTGAGAGTGGTGAGCTAGCTAGGGATCCAATGCATGGAGGTGGATCTTAATTTCATGTGTGCAAGCTAGTGGGGGCTTTGGTCTCTGCTTTTTGTTTTGTTGAACACTACTAGACACAGCCACATAAGACTGAGGATGGAAATGTTGGTCAAAAAGAGATGGATACAGAAACCGATTGATCACACGCGAATGAATCAAAACGGGAACAGAAGCAAATTAAAGTGGTGATGTTAGCTTAGTCTTTATGCATGCATATATATATGTATATGATGCTTCTTTTCATGATTGTTTGGTCGTTTTCTTAAAGCATTCATTTTTGTGTGATAATTTACAAAGTAAATAGAAAAGAGCTATGGTTGTACTAGTCGCAATCATGTTATTACTTCCATGGAATTCAGGATAAGTTTGGCTGTATAACAGTATTGGTTTATCTTCTTTCTCTGTTGCTGACCAACGTACACACTCAAATATATAGGTACTGAGGACTATACATTTTTACTTTTTTTTTTTGTTGATAAAACCATCTAACCATAGATTAAGGAGGGATAAAATCAAAGTTTACAGAGGAAACACCATTAGTACAATCCGAAATCAGCAAACTAACAGCACCCACAGGCGGGTGAGAATGAAAAAACAGAGAGCCAACAGGAGAATTAAAACAAAACTTGGCCAAAAGATCTGCCACCCTATAGACCGTGGCGATCTATACATTTTTACTTGAGTATTTGGAGAAGTATAATTGCATTTACTGTGAAGATCTAAGTAGAGAATTAAATGAGAAGTTTTACATCAATCAACTCACTTAATGGTATCTGCTAATACGTGACATGTATTTACTTAACCTGGGACATTGATAGTACATTTTAAAATTTTCATACATAGTATCTACAACTATCTCATATACTTCAACCTAATTTAAGATATCATTCCCATAGTGACTTAATTTGAGACACAATAGCGTTTAATTGGTGTTTAGACAAACTTTCTAAAGTATATGACAAAATAATGACTTAAAGCTTTTATAATTTTGTCACAACATCACCTTCAATAAAAATGATAATTTGAGTTTCAGATATAAACTTTAAGTTTCTAAAGTACACGACTAACTTTCTAAAGTATAGGATTTTAGGTTTCATATTTTACATAAAATATGTGTTGTATCCTGATTTAATAATTATTCATTTAGTTGGTTGATAAACGTACACTCATAAAAAAACAAGACTATATATAGAGTAAAACTTTTTAAGCCCGGAGAATACTAAATTAATGTCTAAAAAATTGTACCAACTTTTTTATTATTAGTTGAGCTACATAATAGTGGGTAGCTCTCCACTTTTAACTCATAACCTCACCCCACTCGACTCAGTAGGAGTTGAACCCACGACCTCCCACAAGAAGATGTGTGCCTTGACCACTGAGTCATCCCCTAGGAGATTACCAAATGATGTGCTAGTACAATTCAATTAAAATGTTTCATATATTAAACAAGTTCTTTCCCCGTGAAATAGCTGGTGGTAAAAAAACACTTGATTTACTAATCTAATATTCATACACTTGACGCATTTTCACTCAATCACGTCAACGCTTAAATACCTGATAAATCAAATTTTAATAATTGACGCATCATTTCCTACAAAATACGTCGTACAAAATGGGAGTATATTACTCTTTTAGCACTACTCAATTAAGTTTAGCGAATAACAACTCGACATACGTACATGATACTATAACCCTCTCATAATTTTTTGGCAAGGAGCGTTCTTTTTACTAGACTTACTATACACGTGACACATTGTAATTTGAAAAACTCAATTTGATGTGTCGTGCTTTATTTATTGACACATCATTTTGTACAATTATTGGATCATATAACTTCATTCTGATATATAATCCTAACATTCTTCGTATGACCAACATCTCATGGGTAAAGTGGTTAGCACGTCACTTAGGTACCGTAGTGTCTCGAGTTTAAGTCACTGTGGGCACTGGGGTATAAGTAAATATTATATATGTATTTCTTATCGTGTACTTATTTTACTATTTAAAAAAAACATTCTCGATATGAAACTGGGCCCTTAGATTGTATACCTGCCACACTTAGTTATTTATATGATGAGCCTATGATGATGCATAGTAAACCCAATATCGTGTGATTGGGCCTGTCGGTACCACTTAAATGACTCTATGCTCTTAATACCCAATTAATACCGACTTTGATCATGTAAGAGATGTTTTTCCATTTCTTGGCCCTTCAATGATTTTAGCTTACCAAAAACTGGCCCAAATAACTTTATCTTTATTTTATTACTGCATCTAATTAAAACGGTGTCATTTTTAAAAATATAACAAATTTTACCACTGAAAAATTTATACAGTGTAATTCAATTCAAAAGTTACGTATTTGATTTGATCTGAACCTCGTATCAATCACAGTCCAAATCCGAACAAATGTGATTCGAATCCATCAAAATGTAAAATGTTACCTCATAATTATTTTTTGGTGCATTCATGAAAGAGTTAGCTAGTTATGTACTCTAGGTTCCAAAGTTCTCCATTGGAGAAACCTGTCCTATGTAGCTTCGGTGTAAACTATAAATGAATTTAAGGACCACAAAAAATACAAATTTAAGATCTTGTAATCTATATGCCCCTTTCTATCTCCATTTCTGTCCTATTTCAACTCCTAATACACAAACCAAAATTAGCATATCTATTATATGAGTTGGTAAATCTTAATAAAATCAGTGGTTACTTGGACAGCAACATCTCACCCGCCTAACCAATTCAAATTGAAAACAAGTCCACATCACCACTTCCCTAGACCGCCACGTCATCATTAACTCTCTCACATCATTAATCACTCCCACATTTCCAAGAAACAACATCATTTTAATCTCTACCCAAACACCTCCTTTGTCTTCTTTTTATCTTTGTTTTCACCGGCGACCACCACCATAACCTCGGCAACAAATTTAACCGTTGTATCTTCATTTTCAAAACCCAAGCCAAGAGGCATGAACGGTATGGGCAAGCTTGGAACTGCACTCACGGCGGTCTTCGCCGTCCTTCTCGCCGCCCTCCTCGCCGAGCTTCTCTACGTACTGTGTCGCCGTCACCGGCTCCGGCGTCAGAGATTCTCCGACCAAGGTAGTTTACCGGTGACGAAAGAGCTTCTTTACTTCTTCTGCTGTAAAAATCGGTCCCGGGTCGAACCCGACGCAGCACAGCCGCCTCCTCGCGACGGAGCGACGCCTCCGCCGGCGGAGGCGGTGGACGAGGTGGAGAAGTGGCAGCGAATGTACGGCGCGTCGAGGATCTTGTTTACGATCAGAGAAGAGGAGCGAGAAGGTACGGAATCTGACTACTCATCGTCCACTGAAAAGGGGAGGAAGACGAGGACTGTGTCCATGGAGGAAGGGCTCGTGTCCGTACAAGAAATCGTAGTTGCGGTTCGCGGAGACGAGGAAGATGAAGAAGCGACGCCGTTTTCGACGCCTTGTGCTTCGCCTCCTTACTACACTCCGTCGCCGTCGCCGACTCGAGAGACGGTTGAGTACGGCGGAGATAAGGTGTAGCGAATGCGAGAGGCTTCGCCGGAGATGTTTTGGGCCGGTGTGATTCACGTGCCGGGGTGGAGGTGGTTGTATAGAATTCGGGTACAAAACTACAACAGAACGCGCGTTTGATCTTGTTTAGTGAGTGTATTGTAAAGGCGTTGGAGTTTGTACAACGTGGCGTGCTCTGGGACGTTGATTCGTTTGTAGATTATATGATTTCGGTCTTGGAATTTAATTATGTACCGCTTTATTGTGAGGTGAACTGTGAAAAGTGGGTGAAAATTACCTCTATTGGTACAAGCACGTCTTTACAAGCAAACTAAAGCATTTAATTTATGTAGCCGTTGTTTCTTGTTAGCGTAAGAATCAAGGACCGAACAGTATCCGAGCGCGTGTACATCCAAGTTTGGGTCTTTGTTTGGGCTTTTAATTGGGCCTACAACTTGTTTTGAAAGTATCAAACTATTTGTGGCCCAAAAGATCCTATACCTTCAGGCCCAAAATAAAACTAGGCCACGAGAGTGGGATTAAAATTGGTAAAATAGAAGTAAGGTAACTTATCATAAATCAAATATTCATAATTACATAATTTTAGAACAACATTTATGTTGTATTTGGTAACCAATATTTCATTTGAAATGTTGGATTTGGTCCAAATAGTTCTTTCCAAAATTTTCATAATTCTGAGAATCTATTTTATCTTAGTTTAGCACCTCCATTTTTGCTATTTCAATTAGTTTACATTAAAAATATATATAATTCATGATCAAATTGATATTCCTCTCGTTCTAAATAGTTAAATTCTTTGTCTCAAAATAAAGGTAGTGTACTATTTTATTTTTCTGAAAACTCGCTATGCATAAATTATCAAATTTGTAACCACACGTGTACATATTATACATTCTCTAATTAATTTTGTATTTTTTTTAAAATCAATTTTGTAATTGTTTTGACAACAAATTTAGAAAATAATAAGTTGACCATTATTTTAAGGTAGTATTTTTTAAAATTATCACTAGTCATTAAACAACTCATGCACACAAATCCATAATCGTTTATCATCAACGTGACATTCTTATTGCAAAAAGCAAATATTTATTACATAGCCGTTAAAGTGAGATTCAAAAATAAAGAAGAATCCTCATTTGCCCAATGCAGGAGCAATTGTTAGCTTTGGGCCCAAATACCAATACCGATTCAAAGTTAACATTTAACAGCTAGTTTAGGCCCAAGTGACGCCCAACTATCAATGCTTTGTTGATTCAAACTTTTCAAATTTCAATTCTTTTGGCGGTGACTTGTATGTCAATAGGTATTAGGTGTTACATATCATGAATCAAATGATAAATGGATAAGAACAAAGCAATAAATCTCTGTTCAATCGCAACCCGCAAATGCTAAATTGACGGCCAAAATACAAAACTCACTGTTCTTCTAAAAAAATCCACAAAACAACAAACTTAATATATGGACTCTGTATCCGGTGATCGGAATCTTAGAAAAAATCAAAATCGCACTCTGTCCTCTCGAACGTCCTGGAAGTGCCGTTGCCGGAGGCCAGAGGAATCTTCAGGCCGCACTTGATCTTCGGCTTCAAATGCGGTGATTTGAAGATACCGAACTTGAATCTGACCAGCAGATACAGCTTCACATCAATGTCGTAAACCCCGGCGGCTTTGTCCTTTCCAAATTCCTCCATCCCGCCGTCTCCCAGCACCACCACCTTCTTGCCGGAAAACGCCGCTCTCAGCGTGCTGGTGTTTTTGTGCCCCTGGTAGAACGGCGTCAACGTCTTCGAATCAAACCTCTGGCCCTCGTACAGAGGCCTGGCTTCGATTCGGTCGTAGTAGATGCCGAGCCTCCGGTTAGGGTTGCGAACGGTGACGTTGAGCGCCAGATTGTAGCGGAGCGTGTTGTTTCCGGTGAAATTGAATTGAGTGAGCGTCGCGTCGGCGACGTTGAACTTGACGACGTTGGGACGGAAGATGAGCCAGAAGATGAAGCCGAACACGGCGGCGACGACGAGGATGGTGAAGACTATGGAGAAGATCGTTTGGAAGACGAATCTGAGGAAGCAACAGCCGCAGCCGCAGAGGCAGCCTCGGCCGCCGCCGCGGCTTCGGTGGCCGGAGGATTTTCGCGGCGGAATTGAGGGGCCATAGTAGGAAGCATTCAGATCTCCTCCCATGACTAAACGATTTGATCGGAAAATGGATTAGGGTTTATGAATTCGAGAATGGATTGGTTTATATAGACAGTGTGTAGAGAGAAGCTATGTAAACGGCTAGGAAAGGACATAACAGAGCGAGTGAGGTGTAATGGGGACGAGGGGTATTTCGGTTATTTTGGGTCCAAATACAAACACGCTTTTTAATTATGTGTATGATTTGGCATCAATATTTCTGTATCATGATTTCTTTTTATAGAGTAAATTTTATGTAAATGATTATTATTCCCATTAATGTTTATGTTACATAATTTTCATGGGAAGTTGCTTAATCATTTTATGTAAATGATTATTATTCCCATTAATGTTTCCTTTGATATTTAGAACAGAAGTTTAATGACTATGATGTTGCTCTACACTTTCTTAACTATAACCAATACTAATTAGTATGATATTTTATACTTGTTTTTTTAGAATGAGTGGAATTAGACATAATATTCTACCTAAGCATATCAGCATATGATAAGTATTATAGTTATCGATTCTCCTGAATTTAAACATTACGCATCTTTGTCTACAAAATGCCATAATTAAAATATGAAAAGAGTATATAATACAAGAAAACTAACTATAAGTGTATTATTTAATCTGTCAAAATAAAAATATCA
The DNA here is from genome assembly GCA_036897485.1 of Pelargonium nanum. Classification (NCBI taxonomy): domain Eukaryota; kingdom Viridiplantae; phylum Streptophyta; class Magnoliopsida; order Geraniales; family Geraniaceae; genus Pelargonium; species Pelargonium nanum. The sequence continues at coordinate 5,401 of JAYMTF010000870.1, read as the reverse complement.
AAATGTGTTTTAAGATGAACATTATAATAAATCATTAATATAATTACACCCAAATATATAAATAATGTTTTATTTATTATAAAAGTATATGTATGTATATAATAATCAACAAATATACAAACGATCAAACGGCCGCCAACGGTAATGAACAAAAAAAAACAAAGAATATACTCACTAGTCACTAATCAAACACAAATAACGAACCAGAACTCAATACTAAAAACACGAAACCGTATCATCAACTCAGAAATCAGAAATCAAAGTCGCACTTTGTGGTCTGAAAACCACCAGCAGCAGTGGCACTTCCCTGAAGAGGAACCTTCAAGTCACACCCAATCCTAGGCCTGAACCTCCAAGTCTTCACCTTCCCCAACCTGAACCTCACCCTCAAATAAACCTTCAAATCTATACTGTAAATCCCAGCCGCCTTCTCTTTATTGAACTCCGTCACGTCCGTTCCCAGCACCACCAGCTGCTGCCCATCGAACACGGTGCTCAGCACGGTCGTGTTCTTGTGGCCCTGGTAAAACGGCGTCAACGACACGGTGTCGAACCTCTGGTCCTCGTAGTAGGCTCTGGCCTCGATGCGGTCGTAGTAGATGCCGATCTTCTTGTTGGGGTTGCGGATGGTCATGTTGACGGCCAGGTTGTAGTGCAACATGTTGTCCGTGGTGAGGTTGAATTGGGTGAGCTTGGCGTCGGTCACGTGGAACTTGACCATGTTGATGGGACGGAAGATTAGCCAGATGACGAGGGCGGCGAGGCCGATGACGACGATGACGGAGACGATGAGCTTGAGGATGAGGCTGAGGAGGCAGCAGCAGCCACAGCCTCTGCCACGGCCGTGCCTGTGGTAGGATTGTGCTTGTTTTTCTGCCATGATGATAAGATTGAGAGTTTTGTTACTTTGTGTGTAGAATGAGAGAAAATGAGTTTGTGGTGTGTTGTGGAACAAAGGTTATGGGGTGTGTATTTATATAAGGAGGAGCTGAAGGGTTGAATAATTGTAAATGAGAACGATGAAAATGACAAGAAACGGACCGTGTTTAAGTTAGGCATTTGAATTGGAAGGTGATTGGAAAAATCAAGAACGCGGTTGCTTTGTTGTTTGCAGGATTAGAATTTGACTAGTCATGTGCTTATTATATTGAAGTTTTTTGTTTTTCATGTCGGAAACCGTATTTTGACTGCCTGCGTACGTGTTATAGAAGGATTTAGAGGCATTCGTTGACATCTATGTGAGAAACATAGATTCACATGAGTTCACACCTCAAAAATGGAAGTTTCTTGTTCCTAACAATGTGGATGTGTGATTTGAAGTTTGGTATTTGATTATAAAGTTATTGTCCACCTTCATCTTATGATGGGTGACCACTTTTTTTTTTTATTGAAAATAAAATTGATGTCTCTTTAGTCGGGTCAAAGAAACACATGAGATACGTCGTCATATAATTAGTGTTGAAATATTTTTTAAAATAATTTAAATTTAAGAATTACTACAAGTGCTCATGCTTCTTCATCAAACATCACGAATGTGTTTTTGGGACCATTTCAATGTGAAAGTAAATATATCAACAAGAGAAATTTGAAAACAATGAAAAACTTTACAGAAAAGTGTTTTAATAAGTGAAAAGTCATCTTTTTTTTTCTTCTTCAAGACGGAGTATTATTTAGTTACAATAATGAATTTTACTAAATGATTTGGCAGCTTTTGACTGGTTGTTAGCAAAGTTGAGCACGCTACGTACTCACTGTTAAGCTTCGGTCCTTAGCTCTTTGGACGCGCCATTTGGGAGTATCCGGAGAGTTAATGAAGCGCCATGAGAAGTGTGGAGCCTCTAACAGTGCCTATTGATTAATGTTACGTACTGGAGCTCTCAGTAGCTAGTTTGGAGACCTTTAAAACGTACATAGGTTCAATGTGGGATGTGATTTGGTGCACTTGGTCAACTGGTGCATATGGCCTTGCAAAAGATTTGGACACAGAGTCACAGAGGCTTGTGCTAAACACTGCATGTGTCCGCTAGGCTTGTATTGGACATTGCATGTGTCAGTTAGGCTTGTGCTCAACATATGTTGTGTTTCAATTTAGACATTATTATTGATTTTACTCGGCACGTCAAGATGACACTTGAGTACAATGTGTCACTTATCTGAAATATTTATGATTTTTAAACAAGTAAATTATTAGGACGTGTCAAAATTGCGTACCTAAACAGGTGAAAGTTGAAGATAAAATTGTTTATTAGGAAGTGTCAAAATTGCGTACCTAAACATGTGAAAGTTGAAGATAAAATTGTTTGAAGTCAACGTGTGTGACCAGTCATTTGAGTTGTGTTTATTTTCATTTGTAGTTTGTACATGCGAACTCAAGTTAAGAGTGTCCTTCAAATTAATGGGCTTTGATCCATTTAACCATGTGCATAAAGCCCAAAATCATTTGAATTAGTTTTTTTCCCCTCTCAATATTAGGCCTTGAAGCATGACACCCCAATATTGTATACCTGGTAGTAATTTGAGACATGGGACTAAACTGTTGGGTAAAAATGTGATCGGACATTTTTGTGTCAGTCTTAAAATATCTGTTTTTTTTTTGTTTTTTTTGTTTTTTTTAAATATCCGCTTTACATAATTAGTAGAAAATGTTAGTATGGATAAATTGTTACAAAAATACGAAAGTGTGAATTTGTCGGCCCAACCGGTTTCATGTCCGCTTTACAACATACTAAATTGCTAAGTAGACAATTTATGTTTTCAGTTGAAAAGACTTAACTAAAGATCAACTTGAGAGACCGGGTTTCAAATTTACCGACCCAAATTCAATACTCAACTTGGCAATGATTACAATATAGTTTGCAATGTCGTGGTGTTGTACCATGTCCCGGCCAAAACCACTCTTGCGGTAATCCGAATCATACAAGTCAAAATAAATATTTAGGTCCAATAATTAACCCACAAAAAGTTTCTGTTTCTTGCTTATGTGACATTCTTCTCATCTTCACAAGTACAAATCCTTCCCTACCAAACAACTTATTTAACTGCACACTACACTTTTTTATTATAAGGAAATATACGGAAAGATATGGAATCAAATACACGCATCATGGAGGCTTTGACAAATAAGGTAAATGAACCCAAATGGTGTTGAAATTGAGACGCAACCTTCACCAAACAAAATAAAAAGTGTTGAAAAGCTTCTTATTATTGAGTTTAAAAATAAAAGAAAGATAAGGAGTAGCTAATTGCGTTGCATTACATGACATAACATAGCATAGCATATGGTATTGAGTGTTAAAAGTGTACAAGTCCAACTCTATCACGCCATTATTTATTAGTCCTTATTAGGCAGATAGGGAGAGAAAAGGACCTCCACCTCCCTACTATGCCCCCACCCCCCATGTGGATTCCATCACACACCCTTTAATCATTTTCTTAATCAATTAATCTCACAAAAGCACCCCCAAAAAACATGTATAACTATTTTAAAGATGTATAATATATGAACGGTATACAAATAGATATATAATATGTTTCATATTATAAAGTGCACACATGTCACGTGTCAGTAAAAGGTGAACACATTGTTATTACATTAGTTCTCTTTAAATCTTAACACATACATAATGAGCACTAGTAGATTTCTCTTATAAAACCAGACTCGGTTATATGTCAAAAATCAATCATACTAATAAAATTTAAAACTATTAATTGCACCGACTTGCATCGACACATACATTTTTTGTCTATGGTTTTAGGACCACATATATGGGCTTCCCGAATCTCCATCCATTCCCTTAGCCTTAGGCTGTGGCTAAGGGTTCTTGGCATTTCCAAGGGAAAAGAAAGAAAAAACCAATATCCAGCTATGCAAGTTGTAATATATATGTAACATTATGGTACATGAATTGTGGTACTATACTACTATTATCTATTGTAGGTAATATACTAAAGCCTGAAAGATAGAACAATATAATTTCGACAGCAAAAATAATAAACATTAGAATAACAAATTTTTATTTGTAATTTTGCTATTTGTTTGATTTGAGTTTATCCACTTATTCTTTAGCAAAATGTACAATTCAAGTACGTACTTGCTTCATTATACGTATCTATCGACGTATACCCCTAAATTGAAGAAGACACGTGAAATAAAAATTAAAAACTGAAAAATAAAATATGGCACAAACGGCGTGAACAGACAAATACTTTCATATACTGACTCCGCAGTTGCGCACCAGCTGATACTTAACGGCGTTACCGACAACAATACCTGTGTTTCGACTCCCGAACGTTAAAATCGCCGGACACTGAACATTCAGGTGGTAATGTCCGGAAATAAACGTCCCAACTTTCCATCTCACCCGTCCATCAATCTTCACGATCAGCATCACAATCCCGTTTGACTGGTCCTGATCGAGCGCCACCGCGTTGTACGGCGCGATCGGGACGTTGGTGCCGTACACGAACGGCGACCAGACGTTGACCTCCTTGTGGCCCTGGTACGTCGGCGGGATGGTGGCGCGTAGCGTGATTTGCTGGTTCCGGTAGATGGCGTAGACGTCGAGCCGGTCGTAGTAGACGCCGATCTTGTCGTTGGGGTTGCGGGAGGAGATGGTGACCTGGATGTTGGAGGTCAGGATGTTCGGCGGCGTCGTGACGTTGAAGGCGTACACGGTGGCGTCCTCCAGCACGAACCGCGGTTTCGTGGGCCGGAGGATGGCCCACACAAGCAAAATAATCACCAGCGCGATGAAGAGGAAGACCAAGATTCCGGCGAACAATCGCCGGAAAAGGTCGCGCTTTGACTGGCCGTGCTTGCCGCAATCTGTCGTCATGGAGGCGGCGGAGGTGGTGGAGATTGGTGTTGAATAAAAAAGGAGTGGTGTGAGAAGCTATATAGCTAGTGAGAGTGTGGAAGAGAAGAGATAGAGAGTGGGGGGTCCTTTTTTTTCCTTCTCTTGTTGTGTTTTAATGCAAGTGTAAATGAGCGTGTCGCGCGAAGGACGCGTAGCTTGTTGTGTCCATTTATATTTGAAGACATTAGTCTTCGATATTAATTGAATTTATTTTATATGATGCTATTAGTTGTGTATTTATACGGGCACTTGCCATTTATGAAAATGACATAAAGTTTTGAGTTAAATTAGTGTCAATTCACGCATTGATGTGATAAAATTGTGTAATGATGTTAAAAGTTAATGGGAGCGGAAGATATTTGATATGAAATTCTCTCTTTATTCCTAGTGCATGTATATTGTTTTGTACATTTAAAATTGGTTGAATTTGTGTAAATAATGTTTATATGATATTGAAAATGAGAATAAGGAATCTAAGTCAACAAATATTTGGCTTAGCCTAAGCCAAACCAATGAGGTGATGACACCTCATTTAATTTCACTCA
>JAYMTF010000869.1:0-28862 GCA_036897485.1 Pelargonium nanum | reverse complement strand
CCCCCCGCGCCCCCCCCCTCCCCCGCCGCCTCTCCCCCCTCCATCCTCTCCTCCTCCTCCGCCGCCCCTCTCCTCTTTTTCACCATCGCCTCCGTCCTCTCCTACGTCGCCTCCTCCCGCCCCTCCTCCTCCTCCGCCGCCAACCCTTCCCCTGCCAACCCTCCCTCCTCCTCCGCCGCCGCCGACGCCTCCCCCTCCGACTACTCCGTCTCCGCCTTCCGCGCTCTCTCCACCGAGCACATCTGGTCCCTCGAAGCCCCTCTCCGCGACGCCCAGTGGAGATCCCTCTACGGCCTCTCCTACCCTGTCTTCACCACCGTCGTTGAGAAGCTCAAGCCCCACATCGCTCAGTCCAATCTCTCCCTCCCGTCCGATTACGCCGTCGCTATGGTCCTCTCTCGCGCCCCCCATGGTTTTCCCGCCAAACCCCCCGCCGCCCGCTACTCCCTCGAGCCCTACCTCATTTCCAAGATCACCAACATGGTCACTCGCCTCCTCGCCACCAAGCTCTACCCCGAATTCATCACGATCCCGGTCAGCCGGCGCAGGCTTATCGAGACCACTCAGGCCTTCGAGGAGCTGACTTCGCTGCCAAACATGTGTGGAGCCATCGATGGGAGCGCAATTAAGCTCCACAGCCTCCCCCATGACCGGAACATGTCAAATTGTTACAAAAGCAGACACGGGTTTCCTTCGGTTTTGCTTCAGGTTGTGGCTGATCACAAGAAAATTTTCTGGGATGTGTGTGTCAAGGCTCCCGGTGGCACTGACGATGCCACACATTTCCGGGACAGTCTCTTGTACCATCGGCTTACCTCCGGTGATGTTGTGTGGGACAAGGCCGTCAGTGTCAGGGGTCACCATGTCCGCCCGTACATTGTTGGGGATTGGTGTTATCCACAGCTGTCTTTTCTGATGACACCCTTTTCCTCTAGTGGTGAGGGCACTCCTGCTCAAAATTTGTTTGATGGCATGTTGATGAAGGGGCGGTCCGTGGTAGTGGATGCGATTGGGTTGCTCAAAGGGAGGTGGAGGATTCTGCAGGACTTGAATGTGGGTCTCAGTCATGCACCACAGACAATAGTTGCTTGCTGTGTGTTGCATAATCTATGTCAGATTGCAAGGGAGCCGGAACCAGAGCTTTGGAAGGAACCAGATGAGAGCGCAAGTCCACCAAGGGTGCTTGAGAGCGAGAAGTCTTATTATTTCTACGGAGAAAAGTTGAGGCAGGCATTGGCTGATGATTTGCATCAGAAGCTCTCGTCAAGATAGGATATTTGTACTGAGAAAAGGTCAATTTTTTGAACCTCTATTCACAAAGATGTATCTTTCAATTAGGTCTAACATGTTTATGACAATTATGGTTCTCTCTTTATTTTCCATGATAAGCATTGGAGTTAGAATTATGGGCAAGTTATGCTCATATATGTATTTGAATTCTGATTTAGTTCATGTGACAGAGATTAACTATGGAAAGAAACCTTAGACTCTTGAGTCTTGAATTAGCCTGTGACAATTCACAACTATCTTCAGTTCCATGTTCCTTTATAGTTTGGTTCTTGTCTTTGATAGTTCTGATTAGATATTAGACTATAACTCTTACTGTTGGAATCAGGTCCTTATATTGTAATTCCAGTTTGCATATTGCCCAAAAGAAATTCCATTAGTTTTCTGATATGCTGAAATAGGCTCAAACCAATCTCCTATCAAGTATAATTTTGAAAATCCTCTTTGGTTTACATAAATATTTTGTGCTGCAATCTAGCTGCACATACAAAGATATGATTGTGATCTTTCTATTTCTGTTTAGAGGCCCAGTTTACATCTTAGATTTGGTAACTAGGTCAAGATGATTGAATTTTCTGATTCTTTCATCATTAATAACTATAGAAGGGGGGATCCATGTAATATGTATTCTTGCGGATTCTGTGCCACCGGCCCTCGTCATGTTACCTCATATTGCTGCTTATACTTCACACTACGTCGATAGGTATGACTGCTAGATGCTATATTAAGAAGGAATGTTATTTAAATGTTGAACAACAACATGATACCTGAGTTGAGACAACGTCGAGTTGACTAATGTATGTATGATTCAACTTAAAAGCAAAATTTGTATGATGATATTGGATTTGCAGTTAATTGACATATATCCCGACAATTGAGATACCCTTGTAGTTCCTTTCCAAAAGCTACATCTTCTCAATGGGAGAAGTCAATATTAAGTTGCATGATTTCTAAATTGAGGCAAAATTGTTTCTTCCATAGATATCTTGATTATGAATATGTGGTATATCATTTGTTCTAGTATTGAGAGATTCTCATTTAGTGTTTGGGTTGGAAAAACCAATTAAAAGTCTCATCACAAGTGCGAGAATTTTGAAAAACAGGTAATTAGGTAAATAAGCATAATATTTTACTTGCAAATTTGATTGGTATTGCAGTTATAAAGCAGCTATCACAATTGTTGTAATTGAAGTTGCACAAAATTATACTGTAACTTTACATATTGCAGGAGTTGAGTTAATTCAGTTTTGAAATGCATCTGCAATTTCCTATCAATGTACTTGTTAATATGTAGGTCATCAGTTGTGAATTGGTTTGCCTAGCCTCTTTAGTTAAGAGAACCTAGTTGTGATGCTCCAAAATGTATATTTTTTCGTCTATATTTTGTTTGTTTGGAAATAAGTCTGTTGAATTGAGCTTAAGCATGTATACATACTGGGTGAAATGTGTTTCTTGAGCACGAGGGGATGAGTATGAGATTGAAAGAAACACATTTGTAGATCAGCTACACCAAAAGAGTTGCAGAAAAATGTTCACCTATTTAACCAAACCAACTTCTACATACTATACATTCTTATGTCAAGGACCACTTCTCTTTAAGCTTTAAATAGTCGGAATCTGAGTTTGCTAGAATTCCACTGCATTTTGCCAATGCCAAGAAGTTGATCCTTACTGCATATTTATATACAGTAGCTAGCTATGCATTAGTCTTCACTGCACCTTCGCAATGGTTCGGCTCGACACACCATGCAATAATTTGACAAACCCTAGGAAGCTTAGCTTTCCATCAGTGTGCCTTATCCAGTCATGGAGCACAACATGAACTGGGATGGAGGGGCCAAGCCCAAGTTCCTGAACACGACATTGACACTAACTAGATTAGTTTGTTTGAATTATGAATGTAATCTCAGGCTCAGCATATATAATCATCCTCTTTATATGACTTCACTTTCACAAGTAAACCTTGACATATCCAACTTACTGAAGCGAGTTCGTCAATCATAATAGCTTTGTTTCCATCCTTCTCAAAAAGCTCGTATGCACATCGAGCATGTTGTTCCCAGCGATCAAACGACTCCAGCTGATGAACACTTAGTGCAGCTGCACAAAATTCATCGAAATCCATTTGTCTGTACTGGAGTGCATTCAGCTGAAATGCAATGATAATTGAGCAGGATAAGCCTATGGCATTCATATGCTATGGACTAACTACGCAAAACAGCTAGTGACTGAGCTACTACCGAGGTAAGAAAATCAGGAAGACGTGATTCCTTCATCGCGTCTGTTGCATTTTTCTTCAAGGCCTGCACAGAAAAGTTGCATGACTACTAATTCCACTATACAGTAATGTGCATGTATGTGTGTGCGCACGCGTGTATGTATATACATAGAGAGAGAGCCAACCATCCTAATGTTGTCTAAGGTTATGGTGCCATTCCTGTTTGGCTCCAACAGAGCAAACTGCTCCTTGAGATAAAAAAGTTCATCCACTGTCAAGGTCTTGGACAGAGCCTGCCAAAAGAAAAAAATATGAATTTGAACAGAGCGTAAGAATTTGAACATTGAAATGTATTTGGTATGTACTCACCTTCAAAGCAGCCTTGCGCAGAGATGATGATCGCAGGTACGCCTTCATGAGCTTTAAAACTAAAACATCAAGAGGGACCTTTACGTCGTTATAGTTACGAATCCAAGGATGGCCTGCAAAGAGAAAATCATCAGTGTCTTCAAGAAGATGAAACTAGAAACTACACATTAATTCATGAGAGCCGAAATGAAGCAACTGACTTAAAGCTTGAGCAGCAGTCATTCGTTTCCGGGGATCCTTATTTAACAGGCGCTTCACAAAATCCTTTGCTTCTGAAGATATGGAAGGCCAAGGCGGTTCATCAAAACTAGGATCTGCTTTTATGACTGTTCGGCAAATTCCAGATTCAGTCCTCGCCCAAAACGGTCTACTGCCACACAAAAGAATATATGCTATTACACCTACACTCCATACATCAGCCTCTGAAGCATAAGATCTATGTAAGACTTCAGGGGCCACGTAGAGCGCGCTTCCCACAATGTCGTTAAGCCTCTCATCTGTGACACGCAACGAACGTTAAAGCCTAATCTAAGCTGTCCGGAAAGCTTCTGATACTGAATGGAAACTGATAATGCTGGATAGAGTAGAAACCTGGTTTGACAAAATCTGATAAGCCAAAGTCAATGACTTTTAAGTGGGAGTTCTCATCCTTTGAAGTATACAAGAAATTCTGCATGAGAAACATTGTACTCAGCTCCAGTTGTTGATCGTCTATCAAGAAAATGTGTGATTAACATAAAAATGGAGTTATATACGTACCTCGGGTTTAAGATCTCTGTGTGAAACACCCTGAAGATGACAAAACGAAACAACATCCAGAATCTGCACCATGACAGCTTTTGCTTCTTCTTCCGAGTATTTACCACCCCTACATAAGTAAATATAAAACATCTAGTTAGTTGATAATATTGCAATTTTCATGATGTTTTCTGCCAAAAATAAAGCACCTTGAAAGTATTCTATCTAGAAGCTCCCCTCCTTCACATAACCTGACATAGCCAAAGAAGCAAGGGATGAGCAATTTTGACCCTAACAAGTAACATATTAAAAGTCCTCTTTGCACCATAGCAAAATTATGAAGTCCACGTTACAAACTTACTCCATTACGATATAAACATTGTCTCGATCTTCGAATGCATCATGAAACTTCACTAGATTCTTATTATGTCCAGTCAAAGCTCGCAATATTTTCACTTCTCTTCTAACATCCTCAATGGCAATTGCTGTTGTCATCTGGCAAAACAGAACTAACATGAGAAAATAATCACAAGTGACACAAGATTGTTTGATAACATATGCATTACCTTATAAAAATATGGTTGGTTTCTAAAAAAAAAATCTCAGCTATTATGGCCAATGAGATGTTGCCACCTCGTCAAATAACACTCATATCCGTTCTAATAAATTTGTAGGTGTAGAGCACCCCACTCTGAACCATTTCGTTTATCTTTCTTTATAAAAATGGGAAATTGACCAACCTTGGATTTGGGGATGACCTTGACAGCAACCTGCTGGCTCTTGAACTCACCTTTCTTGTAAATAGCAGAGCATGTATACCCAGAATGCCCTCTGCCCACCTCTTCTCCCACCTCCACCTTGCTCATGAAATCCTTGGAGAACCCAAATTTCTTATCCAGCTCAAACCCCTCCTTCCCCTGCCTCCGGGCCCACACCGCCCGTATGTGCTTGGCCGGCGACGGCGGGGGAAAGGGTCGCCGCAAGAACCGGCGGGGAGTGGAGTTGGCGGCGGCCGGAGACTTTTTGAGGTAGTGGGCAGGGCTGGGGCTGTACAAGGGGTAGAAAGGTGACTGCTTTCCGGCGCTTTGTGGGATTTGGGAGGTTTCCACTTCCAGTTGGCCATTTTGGTCTCTGGGACCAAATTGGTTGGGCTTGGATTTGGGTTTGGGTGGCTTGGAAGTGCACATACCCATGGCTGTGCTGTGGGATCAATAACTTGGCTCACAGGTTATTGCATTCTATATTCTTCTTCTTTGTTGTTCCATATTGTAGAGATGTAGCTTGTGTGTTTGTTGTTGTTGGGTTAAAGATATAGAGAGAGATTTGGAGGTTGAAGAAAGGGAAAAAGTAATGAAATAGGTATAAAAGATGGGAGAGAGGAATTGGAACTTTGTTGTTGAAGGAGATTTATGAGAAAAGATGGATTTGTGTTGAGTTGTTGGGTTTGGAGTTGGAGTAAAGGAGGGTGATTTGACCCTTTGGTTGTGAACACATAACATGTACTTGTATGATTGTGTCATTTCACTTTTCTTATGTTTACATAACTTAAGAAACAAGTACTTACGTTTGTGTTGTTGCAAAAATTGATGATCTTTAACTATGTTGTTGGTTGATAATGTTAAAGACATGTCATTTCATATACTGGTTGCTGAAAATTACTCACCAACTTCATCATAATTCTATTGCAATTGGTTGGTTTCTTAGAAAATAAAATTAAATCTATTGGTTGGTGAGTTGGTTTATGCAAATATTAGTTTGGTAATCTATTTAATGACTCTGTATTCACAATCTGTGTTTAGTGAAGCACTTCAATTAGTACTCAGAGTGTTAAATCCAAACTAACTTGTTTAGTATTTAATCATGACTTGAATACATAGATTTCTATGGCAACAAAATTTTAAAGAAATAGCAACACTAGTACCTCTCATCAACACATAGCATTATTGAACAAAACATCACAAACATATTGAAACCAAACCAATCGTATGTCATTTGCATGCACTGTTGCAAGCAACATGATCATTTGTGCCACCAGCGAAGCATTGGCATCACAAAGAACTTCATGCCTCCGTCTCTGCAGTGGATGCCGTCGTGCTCGCCGCACCCGAAATAGTAAGGCTGCCACTTCTTTAGAACAAACTTGAAACCTTCTCCGCTCGATCCTTGTGTCCAGTTAGCCACCTTCTTGGCTCTTTTCAGGTCACATTTCAGGTAGCTCCTCATGTTTGGGAACAAGTACACGCTGTGAGGGAAACTCGTGCTGTTTGGCGCATCATACTTGAACACTGCATTCATTTATATATATTTCTCAGTTTCAAGACTCATAGTTGGTACGCTTGCTGATAAAATAAAAATGTATAGTAGTATATGTTAAGTTACTGACCTAGAGTATCGCTGACGTAGTAGGGGCCATTTTTGGAGGCCCATTGTGAGTAGTTGAAGCCGAAGTGCCAATGTTGAGAGCCACCAACAACAATGGTGTTGGGACCTTGTTGCTGTGTGTATTTGGGTTGATGATGAGAAACATTGTTGTTGTTGGTGTTGTTGAAGCCCCAAGTAGGCCAGTTAGTGTTGTTGAAGCCAAAGTGCCAGTCCTTGTTGCCCATTCCTACTCCCAATAGTATGGAAGCAGTCACCACAAAGATGAGTCCTTTTACACAACTCATGGTGAGAGAAGAGATATATATGAAAACTAATTAGAAGCTAGGTTGGATTTGGGATGCAAAAATAGGATGGTGTTCATGGGTTTATATATGGGTTTGGGTTGGAATTAGTCAGAGCCAGAGTAGTGCCAATTACCCCAAAAATGGACCTTTGTAACATTTTCATAATGGGGTAGGTTTGTAAGGAAAACCTTTTATCAAAAGCTCTTTGAAAAAATATGTGCAACTTAAAATCCTCTTGAGCAAGTTCTCCACTGATAGTGGAATTGAATCCTCCACTTGATCATTTTCTTTATTTTTATGTTGTTTTTTTTTTTTCTGGTATTAATCCTAACTTGTAAGTGTTAGAGAAGTTTAGAATCTAATACAAGAATTTATTCAACACTCTTCCACAGTTTTGTCTACAAATTTTGAAAAATAATATAGTTATATAATGCTGTGTATTTCTTTTTGTATTCTAAGAGATGACAATAGAAAAAATACAAGGAAAACAATATATTTATTTCAAAACAAAGTCAAACCAATTGAACATAATATATTATTATTCGTTTGTTTTCTGAGAATGAAAGAGTCAATATTACACATGAAAGTTAGTAGTTAAATTATGAAAAAAGTAATTGTGGTTTGAGCATAAACATATTGACTAAAGTTAAAAGTTGTAAGAACGGAATTAGATATTTTTCTACAAATGCGTCCAGTGAGAATTATGAATACCCATTGCTACTTGATACGATTGGGTGATGTAATCATGATGTTTTAGTTAATAGAAATATGTTCTATATAAAACAGTCTAATGAGTGGGTTAAATCCTATCTGTTTAGGCTCGCTGCCAGCGCGAGCTTGACCCATATCGGACTTGCGGCTCACTTCAACAAGTCTCATCATAAAGCATTTGACTTTATTATCAAACAACGCCGAGTGTATAGGATGTGCCGTGAGCTACACAACAGGAGTAGCTCTTTCCTATACTCGAACCTGAGATCTGTAGGGGAATCCGAAATGTTTAAACTGTTTGGCCCATCCTGATTTGGTTGTGATTTGTGATTTAGTTGATGCAAGATTAAAATAATAGATTTGTCAAATTTCAAAATTCCACGTGGGCATAAACCTAATCCAATTGCTTACATTCTAAATTTTAGGCTGAAAAAATGGGAAAATCGGATCGGACGCAGTTTTTAGTTTTTACTCGTTATAGTCATTGCCGCGAAATGAGAAGTGAACCGCAAACAAAAACCCAGAAATAGTGAGCGACTCGAGTAGGTACTATAGTCGGAGGCAATCGAACAAGAAAAGGACCGCCACTGTTTAATTCTGGTTCTATCCCCAAAAATGCAACCCTATATATACGCTCCTCCTTCAGGGACATCGGAATTTCCCGGTGAGAAATGGAGAGCCCTAGCCTCCACGACCACAACATCAATGCGCTCGCTGTTGTGGACACACAAGCAACTCACGACGGAGGAACCAAGGCGGAGCCCAACGCCGGTCCTCCTCTCGATGACTGCTGTCCTATTTGCTTCGGCTCCTTCTCCGTTTCCTGCCGATCCGATTGCGGCCACTGGTACTGCGGTTCGTATTCTTTTCTTTTGCCTCTGTTTGTTTGCTCGGAAAATTATGCCTCCGTTTTTTATTTTTATTCCATTTCAGATTGTTTTTCATTGTCTCTGAGAAATTTTAATTGAATAAATGAAGCTCTAATTATGGAAACTACATGGGTAGGACCTGAGGTTGTTGAGCAATTATCTAGAATGTTATAGGAAATGATATACTTGATGTTGAAATGGAGCTATAATTAATACATTTACCTGGCTATGTTCAATTCAGTTGTTTCTTGACAGAACAAAAGCCGGATTTTTGTTGCCTGTCTTTCTGTTCAGTTTTGCTAGAAACAAGAGCAGGTTGAGGAGAATATTAGTATTTGACACTGGTGCATTGTAGTACCCACTACCCAGCATGACTTTAACATTTCGAGTATGACTTGCAATGCCATATTTGACATGGTATCACATATCTTAAGTTTCTGTTATATTGTGGATGGGGTGGATTTAAAGGATTGAGTCTCCTTCTAGTGACTGTAGTTTTATTATTAGAATCACAGAATGTAGGTGTTTCTCATTTTATCATGTAATTATGTCTTGGTCTGGAAATATTCATTGTAAGATTGGTATTCCTTCTCTGCAGCTAGTTGCATTCTGCAGTACTGGAACTATAGTTCGGCACCTAAAAAATGCAAGTGCCCCATGTGCTCTCACCATATTAATATGTTGGTGCCAGATGCATCAATATGCCACCCGCTGGATGAGGAAGTTACGAAGGTCCTAGAAAATGTTCGGAGGTACAATAGCCTTTTTGTTGGAGGCATTCGTGGCGTAGTTCAGGTATGAGTGTGTTTCATTTGCTTGCAGATTTATCTGGACGACATGTTCTTTCTTTTGTTCTGTGTAACTGACCTGTTAGTTCAGCTAAATGCAATGATGCCTATACAACAGTAGATAAGTAGGTAGCAATACTTTAAATATGAATCTAAAAGTGGTCCTTTTCTTAGAATTGATTTGCATTCTGATATGTTGTCAGGTTGAGGACCATGAGATTGATGTTTTTCAAATACTTTCGTTTTTTGAATTTTAAAGATGGAATCTACATATTAAAAAGAATCCTCATGTAGCAAGGTGTACGAGGAATGAATAAATAATCACTGTAAATAAATTAGAAATATATGATTGCAGATGGATACATTGCTGCTCCATCCTCGTTCTGGAACCATGGGTCTTTATCTCCGTTTTGTTTCAACTTTCAAGCATTTCACAGAAATAGATTTGTATTTTAAAGCTACTTGTAATTCCTTGTGATTTTGCAGAAAGTATGTGGTTTACCACTCTTTATCAAGAGAATCTTCCGAGAAATGATGGATCCTGATAGACCTAATTCATATTTTCATGAAATGCGTCTTTTTGCAGTTAAGTTTACCCAGCATGCTTAATTTGAATTTCAACATTCAACTGTTTCTGTATATCATCGGATGGTTTAGTCCCTATCCTCTTTTCTGACTGCAAAAAATTAACCTTTCTGTCATCACACTTGATATGCATGGAAATCTATACCTTTGCTAAAGAAAGTATTTAGGATGTGAACTTTGTACAAATTTGTCTTTTCTTCTCGTGTAGGTGGAGAAGCATGTTTTAGCGTGCCTTATGAGAGTAAATCATGTACATAAGATCCAGGATAAACAACTCTGATACAAACCTGCCGTGTTGGAGACAATTGGAACTGTCCAAAAAATTTATGTTGGCCTCATTTGTTTGGGTCAATTTCGTTAAACTTCTCCGTGACTTGAAAATGATGGAATTGAGAAATTGTTGTTATTTTTTTGGCCTGCCTCAAGCATATCTTACTTTTCTTTTGGTGTAATCTCTCACAATAACAAAAATATATTTTACTAACCAGAATATATATCAAGAAAAATAAGTTCCCCTTCTTTTCTATGTAATTCATATGGAAATTTTTAGCGACTCTTCTATTAATAATCATATAAATTTAAATTTAACCATAGCAGCATTTGTCATATGAAAGATCGGTTCTTTCTTAAAAAACTTTTATCATATACTATTTCATCTAATAAAGGAAAATTATTCAATTCTACATGTTTTACTGGAGCGTTGTGTGCCGTGTGTTTAGGCTCTAGAGCGTTTTTGCACCATTGTGTGCCTTGCATTTTTACACAACTAAGAATGACCATAACTTTTTAAAATTGGGCTGAATTGCAGAGTAGCAATTTCAATATTTTGCTTTCATTGAGTTAAAATTGACTTACAGTTGCATATTCAAAGGAATAATCTAGGAATGACATGGAGAAGTATTTTTAGTGTTTTAATAGGTCCGCAAATAGATCCTGTCACTGTGAGAAACTTTGAGCACTCATATACTCGGACTCAATTGTGAAGGTACTAATATGTTTATGCTTTACCATGTACCCCTTGGATAACATATGATTTTCTGTCTTGTTGGCAGATGTTACTAAGTATCCTCTACACAGCTACTCCATTTGACTTCATTCCAACAGGTATGCTATTTCTTAGGAAACAACAGCATGTTTATTACTTGTACTCTTTACTACCATGAGATCTCTCATGATGGATCAGGACAAATATCCAATGTCCCAAACATGCTAGAAACATCTATATGGTACATAATTAGGATGCCACTTGGTAGATGATTCATGGCCGGTTTGTTTTATGTTGTGAACAATTCTATATTTGTCTTTGTAACTGCTAGAGCAAATCTTAAAGTTGATGGCCATGCATATGATATGGCAGTTGTTGGAATAGGAAAATCACAGTTTATGTATATAATGGGCACATATCTATTACTTGTGCCCCTTCTTTAAATATGGTGATTAAGACCATTAATGACCAATGGCATACAGGGTTGGAAAAAAATGGAACTAAATTATCGAGCAACTGCCCATAGCATTGTTCTTAATAAACAATGTCTTGTCTTGCAGGTTTGATACATATGGTTCATGCATGTTTAGATCTTTTTACTTGTATTAAATTCATCTGACGCGAATTCTTGAATATTTTTCCTCAGGGGGTGTAGGAATTGTAAGGTTGTTTGATTATGCTGCAGTTGCTCTGATAATTATTCTACGTTTAGTAGGCATTTATGGAAGAAGAAGACTAAATCGGCGTGTGAGGCACTTGGCTGCCATCGAACAGTGACCTGAACTGAATCTGTAACACATGCTGTATTGCTGTTCTTCTTCCTTGATTTAAATTCGAGGATTTGTAATTACACAACTTAGCTCATATTTAGTAAAATTTACTCAAATCAACTAAAATAACTGATAGAGATTGTGAAACGGGAAGTCATGTGGTGTAAAATAGTTGCCATACTGATTTAGATAGTGGTGATGTAAGTCTCAGCAGGCCACTTTGGCTACATTTGTACATAATTGGTCCTGAGTTTATTATGTGAGTTTTGCTTCACATGAAAAAAAAGAAGGCTTTATTACATACTTTCTTCGCTCAAGAATGTGTTTATGGTACTCTTTTGAGAAAAAGTTATGAAGAAATTAGTTAGTGTTTAATATAGTGCACAGTCGACCTATTTATCACAATCGACTTTCTTTATGTGGTCGACATGCTCAACTACTCGTAGACACCTTGTGGTCGACCTCATATTCTTTAATAAACCAAAAACACAATAAATTTAAATAGAATCATGTCATTCAATTGATCTTTTAAAAAAAATGGTACGAATATGAAATTTTGGGACAAAAGAGGGACACATGTGTAGATGATTTTACATTTCTCATTCTTTTCCCCCCAAACAGAGGCCACAATCTCCTTCACAAAAGGAGTTGTAGAACCCGTTGGGAAGGGTGTGAAGCCAAAATCACCGTTTCGCTAGAAAGTTTGATGAAATATGAGGTTTTTGTAGAAAGAGCTTTTTCTTACATGTCAACTCTAAAAGGAGGCAAAAGGAGCCACATTACTTTTGCCAAACAAGCATCAAGTCCGAGGGCTTCAAGTTAGAAATAAAGTCTCATTAAGCATCTGCAGAGTGAAAGTCTATAAACTTTAATTGTAAAAATTGTTTGGTTGTGTCACATGTTTGTTTATAGTACGCAAATTCTACCACAAGTCATTGGGCCGCCGAACTTCTTCTTTTTTGAAAGTAGGGCCGCCTAACATAGAAATAAAGTCATTAAATTTCTCAAATTAAATGTGACAATAAAAATTGAGGCCGAGGCGGGTTGGACTAAACGGTTTAAGTATAAGTAGTGATTCCCTTTGAGGTTTTGAGTTCGGACTTCTCTGCTGACACTATGAAATGAGTTATTTGGGTTAATAGGAGAGATCTACCCCGTTATTGTATCTACTTTCGGATGGTCAAGATTATTCTATATACTACATGCATCGCACATGTATCAATTACCACATGAGTTTGTCATTTCTGATAAAAATTAGACAAATATCGTTATCATGTTGGTTCGAAATCTTGACTTGGGAAATTAGGATCTGCGCCTTCTATTTATATATATACTCACATATACAGAAAAGTAATGAGTATATATATAGACATTTGAACCTCCAAATAGTAAACTAAAAATGGCTTCCCAATTAGTATTGGTAACAAGCAAGTGCAGTAAGGGAGAGGTTCGATCAACACCAAAATTTCACCCATTTGTGTGGGCTGATCGCTTCACTTCCTTCACGCCATCTTCCTTGGCTAACTCGGTACCTACTTCCATCTTTTATCATTTTTTACGTTTATTTTTATTATCAACAAGCATAACAACCGAGGTTCGAACTTGCACTTCTTTACGTATTATATTTTCATTTAATTTCCACGTACAAATTAAAGATGCACATATATGTATTAATTTGTTATCTTGATTTCCCTCACTTAATTTATTTGTGCAGCCACATGATTCATATTCTGCACAAATACAAGTGTTGAAAGAAGAGGTCAGGGACATGTTATCCAAGGCTTCCTCTACAGGCGATTTATTTGAGAAAATTACATTAATAAACTCGCTGTGCCGTCTCGGTGTGTCATATCACTTTGAAGAAGAGATCGGAAAACAATTGAAACATATATTCGGTACAAAATCAGACTTTTAATCAAGCAATGACTATGATCTCTACACTTGTGCACTGGTGTTTCGAGTGCTCAGGCAGCACGGTTACAGAATGTCTTGCGGTAAGATCATAAATAAACTAACGAGTCAGTCGAATATACATAGGATATAATTAATATATATAATTAATTATTACCTGCATGAATCAGAAATATTTAACAAATTCAAGGACCGCAATGGTGAATTTAGTAAAAGTCTAGCCAGTGATGTTAGAGGCATGCTAAGCTTGTATGAAGCTTCACATTTGAGAGTACATGGAAAAGACATTCTTGATGAAGCTCTTGTTTTCACAAGGACTCATCTAGAGACCTTGGTGAATCATTATCCAAGCCATGCCCTTGCACCACAAGTAGTCCAAGATCTAGAGCTTCCACTTCATAAGTGAATGCCAAGACTTGAGACAAGGCGTTACATCTCCTTTTACCAAGATGATGTAACGTGTAACGAGACAATACTCAAGTTTGCAAAGCTAGATTTTAATCTACTACAGTTGTTGCATCAACAAGAACTCGGTCACATACAAAGGTACGAACAAAATAACACTTCAATTTGGTTATTTTCGAATTAAGATGGATCGATAGAGCTTAATTATTGCTATAATAAATACATTGAACTTTTGCTACTATGAAGGTGGTGGAAGGAGTTGAATTTTGCATCAAAGTTGAGTTACGCAAGAGATAGAATTGTGGAGTGCTATTTTTGGATGCTGGGAGTTTATTATGAGCCCCATTATTCACGTGCCCGAATCATGTTGACAAAAAATATAGGCATGCTTTCGATAATAGATGACACATATGATGTCTATGCTACATTTGAAGAAAGCAAATTCCTTACAGATGCAATACAAAGGTTATACTCTAGAAAAACCATTTTTCTACTACTCTTTTTTATTTTATTTTCTATGTCCCACGGAGCATATGTTATGCATAAATGTTTTTCTTGACTAATTTAAAATTAATTTCATTTTATATCGTTCTAATTTAGACCCAAAATTAAAAAAAAAAAAAAAATGTTACAACTAAACTAAACCGGTTTTCTAAATTTTTCAAAGAAAAAAAGAAAATGAAAACGAAAACAAAAAACGAAAACTGTTTTTTAACTAATTAACGAGTCCTCAATTTAAGACTTAAATTATACTCTCAGGTGGGATTGCAGCGCAGCGGAGCAACTCCCAGATTACATGCAGATTGTCTATAACTTTATCTTAAATCTATACCAAGAACTGGAAAAGGAAGTGACAGATGAGGGACGATCCTACACCATCAACTATGGAAGAGAATCTGTAAGATTTACTAACAAAATATTCTCTACAATTGGTTAATAAGTATTATGTACAAATCTTGATGCAATTCCAAAAACTCAACTAACTTATAAAAAGCAAATTATAGAGTCATTAAAAATACAAAAGAAATGTTCATTGTAATATATAGTAATTTATTATTTTTGCAGATAAAAGAAGTGGTGAGAGGGTATTACAAGGAAAGAGAGTGGTTGAACGAGGGTATTTGGAAAATGCATTAACCACATCAGCCTCTACAACGCTTGTACTCTTATCTTTAGTTGGAATGAAATCCGCGGGAAAACACGAATTCGACTGGATTCTAAGTACACCAAAATGTGTCAAAGCTGGCCAGATCATTGGCCGCCTTCAGGATGACATCATGAGTCACAAGGTTCGTGAATATATACTATTGTAATTGTTCGAATCTCTATCCAACTGAGCTATACTTAACCGATTAATTTCTTATTATATATATTTGAAGTTTGAACAAGAGAGAAAACATATCGCTTCGTCTGGAAGAGGAAGCAGTAGGGGAGCTCCGAAAAATGGTTGAAAATTCATGGAAAGATCTAAACGAAGAGTGCTTGAGTCGTCCTATTGATGTTTCGATGCATATTCTGATGCGCATGCTCAACCTTGCGCGGACTACAGAGGTTGTGTACAAGTTTGATGATGGATACACAAATTCTCAGAAGCATTTGAAAGATTACATCACTTTGTTATTTGTTGATCCCATTTCAACTGATGCATGATTCAAAATAATTTGGCAGCCCTGTAGTTTAGCTCCATCTCCAGCCTAGCTAGCTACAAGGGTGCATTAATTTGTTTGAATCGTATTTGCTTTATTTTGAGTGTAATGTCCTTCAATAATTGTACGTACGTGTGTGCTCAATAACTCATCTTTTATCATATGGTGGCCTGATTTAGGTTTGTACTACTCCCTCCCTCCCAAAATGAGTGTATTGTTTCCATTTTTTGCAAAAATTAAGAATTACAAAATAATTTAATGTGTTTCCAATATCACCCTCACTTTCCTCCTTACACCCCATGTGCAGCCCATGTGCACTTCATAAGTGATAAGGGTAATATGGGAAAAACAATAATATAATAACTTAAAAATAGAAACAAGACACTCATTTTGGGAAAAAAATTTAGACAAACAGAACACTCATTTTGAAATGGAGGGAGTATATTATTTTCCTTTTATGTTTGTTATGTACTCAGTATGTCTGATTTTTGATATCACACAGTTGTTCAATAAATATATTCTGAATATTGAATATTTCTCTGTCCATCTAAACGCACATTCAACTCTCGTAAATTCTAAATTTTCTTTCAATCTTCAATTTGATAACTTCATACAATGCAGTCACATTCGACTGAAGCCACATGTTAATTACACCCTCAATACTTGTATATTGAAATCAATGAGACCGATCACTGAAGCCACTTAGTGATCGGTCTCTCAAGGACTAAAACTTTTAATCACGCACAAGTAAATTGAAAATCAATCACTAAAATTTAAATCAATGAGTATGCCTTAATGATGAAGTAAATAAATTAAAGAGAATAAATTAAGTTGAAGTGGCAAATGAAAATGCAACACGTTCCGCCCGAGAACCATCTCACCCTCTTTTCTAAAGACCAAATAGTCTGCCAAAATAGATCCTCATCTACCATGTTGGTTGCCTTGAAAGCTTCTCAACACTTAGTCTACACGAGTACTCAAAACGTATCGCTAAAGCACGACCCTGAAGTCCGTCCTTAGAAAGCCTCCCCCGAAACTCGAAGTTCAAAAGCTCATCCAGAGCCTCGAAGGCTCCCATGGAGTGTGTCCCCAACGTCCCATAATAGTTTGATAACTCCCATGAGTTCTGAAAATCCTAGAACTCTCTTGGAGCCCCGAAGCTCTCCTTAGGTCCCCACATTGTCCAAAACATTTTTGCACAAATATAGTTCAGGTCAATTTGGGAATCTGTACGCGACTCAGCCACAACCTTGGGATTGAGGCTGCAATGTTGAGGCCCGCGCACCTCCATGCTTCCCCAAATGACCTCCTCGCATCTTCAAAACCTTCGAAAGTATTACGAGTGATTCCTCATGTGACAATTTTAAGTTTCTACACCTCTTTATAGTTTTTCAATAGTCTTAGCGAGTATTTGGGTAATTGGATTAACTTCTCAAAAATAGTTCAGAATCAAGAAGAGGTCGGGAGGAGTTTGATGCTTCAACTCTTAAAAAAAAAATCGTTTAAAATAGTCCTTTTTTAAAGTTTTTTTTTTCAATTGTCTACTTTGCTACAAATGGATTAATATAATTTATTTAAAAAAATGTTTTCATATTTTGAATAAGAAAAACAATTTTCAAATTTTAGTATAATTTTCTTTTAGCGTAAATGCTAGTCAAACCCGACCCGCTAGTTGCCCAGACCCATAAAAACCTCTCTTTCTAGTTTCTTCCCTCAGTCTCATTTTCAGTCCTCTCTATCTCTGCTTCGCCATTTTCACTCTGCAAATCACTCATCACAATACTCCGACACAAAAAAGAGATGGGCCCTCCCAAGACCGTCCGAGCGATCTCTCAGGAGGCTTTCGACGAGCTCGTTAGGGAAAACATGGAGGACCTCGACATGGATCCCACCGAGGCTCTCCAAGATGCCATCCAAACTCTCACCCTCCAGGGGGTCGATCTCTCCGGTACCTAATCTTCATCTTCTCGGCCCTCCAAACAGAACCCACTTCGCAAAAGTTAACATTTACCACTTGTGTTTCAGGTATCGTCACTTCTCTTCCTGGGGAGGGTGGTGTTAGAGACAATCCAGTGATTCAGAGTTTGGATAGATTGAAGCAGTTGAATTCAGATTCCAAGGATCAAATTGATGATAGAGATTTGGATGAGATGGTGGAGTTGCTTGATAGTCTTGCTGAGTTGTGTTGTCTTGAAGAATCTGGAAATGCTGCTATAGCTACCAAGAATGGTGGATTGGAATTGCTTTGCTCTATCTGTTCTAAGATTCCGAAAGGCAATGATCGGGTACTGGTTTCAGCTCTGAAAACAATGGCACCACTTCTTTATGGTATGTTAAAAATGTTTTTTTTTTTTTTGCTGGAGCCCAATAGTTTGTGTTGTATACTGTAATTGGAGTACATAAATTAGAAGAGAAAAAAACAGTGAAGTTGACTGTGGTTATTGATATGATGTGTCCTTATTTTTGTTAAGTCGGCAAAGATCATAACTATTGCGAGATGAAATTTAGAAAATGTTAGGATAGATGACAAGTATGCACAAGATGTGGAGTTTATTGTTGAAGATAATTAGTGAATATATTTTTGTGCATAGTTTTTTATAGCATTTTTTCACTGCTTGGGTTGCACTTTGGAGTGCAATTTAGAGAAGAAGAAAAAAAGGAGTGATGCTATTTGTGATTAAAATCTGGAAAATTGTGTTTGAAGTGGATAGTCAGAGCTTTTCTCATTATGATATGAATTTGATGTGTATTAGCTATTGGCTTTAGAATTACTGATGAATTGGTATGTGGAGAGGTGATATCAGTTCTGTGTAATAGATCATGTTAATTATTTCATTCACATTCTGTTGTATTCTGTTGACATTTTCGGTTTTTTCTTAAAAGTATTGCATCAAATAAGTATGTTCCAACTCCATGTCATTTGCAGATATTCAAAGTACGGAAATATTTCGGAGTAGTGCAGGACCGACTATTGTGATGGGTATCCTAAAGGATGGCAGTCAAAACATGGACATTCTGAATTGTGGTTTTGCCGTTGTTGCTGCAGCTACAACTGGTAACGAGGTTCTCAAGCAGTCATTCATGGAGTTGAAAATTGATGAGCTTATTATGCAAGTACTGACTATACAGAGTAAAGGAAGCATCCAAAGTTTGTATGACGCTATACGTATCATGTTAACACCTGATGACAATCGTGTCTTGGCTTCTCAAGTGAGTATCAAATTCTAGAAAGAAAAAAAAAACTAAATTATTTTGTTCATTTTTACTGTTGCGCTGATATTCATATATGATTGTAAAAAAAAAGTATTTGGTTATCAAGAACTGCTAGTAAGAGAGAATTGAAACTTTGTGCAATTACTTTTTGAAGGCTAGTGATTTTCTCAAGACCTGGTTATGAAACCTAGACTTGCTTTATACAATTTTTTGTGCTTCTGCATGAGTTAACATGCCATATAACTCTTCATGATAACTATGTGAAAGTTGTCAACTTCAGGTGTATGGCTATGCACGAAGGTTTGCGAAAATTGGAATTGCTGTAGCTATTGTTGAATCAATACGTAGAGGGCTCAGCCCAGCTGGATTAGTCTCAGCAAGCATTGCTCTAAAGGCTGTTGCTGTCAATGTGAGTCCATTAAACCTGATGACTCAGGATTCGTATTTTCCTGTTGGTAATTATTTGTATTGAGAGTGCCACTTTATGAATGATAGACATACTGTTATCCTCCTGTAACTTTAAGACCATCCTTGTATGGTTGTTAAGCCATATAGAGGTGTAATCCTGGAGAATATCTGGATTATGATCTTACTGCTGGTACCCTTCGAAATTCAAATGCCGGCAACCTGGATTCTGAAAGACAGTTGACATCATGATGTCATACTCTTGCCTAATTATTTTAATAAGTATGATATGTTGTATACCATACAGTTACTGACTTGTTAAAACAATTATGCTGACTCTAGGACTTTTGCAGGATGAAATATGTAAATCCATTGCTGAAAATGGTGGTATTGATGCAATTCTTCAATGCATTGATAATAGTGGTGAACAAGGCAACAAAACTGTGGCCAGAGCTTGTTGTTCTTTGCTAGCCAAGGTACAAACTGTAACTGTAATTTAGATACACAATTGTTTCTGCTTAGAAATCTTTTAACAGTTTCAGCATAGGAAAATGTTCCAAAGTGCGCTTGTGTTTCACTTTTACATTTTCTTTGAATCATGGCATGGACTTAAATAATCTCTTACAATTTACTTTTATGTTCTGTAAATTGGAGGCTGATGAGGGAAAATATCAAACTATTTTTTTATTTTATGATTTCAGTTGAAAGTGTACGTGTATTATAATCTTTTCCTACCAACCATTGATTAGCAACTAGAGCATCAACTGCCTTCCATTAAAAGAATATACAATAGAACATTATCATTCATGAGATTGACATATGATGCCATATAAACCGTCTTTTATTGCATAAAGGGATTTAGTATAGATTGCTAAAAGTGTCGGCCAAAGATTTACTGCCCTATATATAGTTGCATACGCTAACTCAGGGGTTCAGACTTAAGGACTATTTTTTATTCACTTACCTTCAGAATGTGCTAGTTTACTTGCTTGTTGAACATTTTGAATTGCCAAGTTACCTTCAACATTGTTATTTATGTGTCTTTATGTTGAAAAAGTATCTTTTAGGATTCAGGATCATTGCTGTCGAAGCATTTATGTATTTTTTACATGGTTTTATTTGTTTCCCTTTAGCTTGCAGGAAGTGACGCAAATAAGAGTGCCATTGTAGAGCAACGTGGTATGGATAGGCTAATTACACTCTCTACCAGGTTTTCTGATGACCCTTCTGTGCTGCAAGAGGTAAGTGGAATATAAGGCTTGGTAACCAATTTAGATTTGATGTAAACAGAGTTGGTAACTATAACATGCAATTTGTTTGAATGGTTCATTTCTGTTACTTTAATGAATTGATCTTATTATATCCAGGTTATGTCAATTATTTGTGTACTCTGCTTGAGGACTCCTGACAATGCATCCTGTGCCATTGAAGCCGGGGCTGGAGACTTTGCTATTCAGGCCATGGAGAAGTTTCCTGCTGCCCAGCTGTTGCAGAGGAACTCTTGTCTCATGATCCGCAATCTTGTTGCAAGGAACCCCGAAAACAGGCAAGTATTCTCAACCATATGATATCCTCTAGTTCAAAGCACCAATTGCTATTAGAAACCAACATCCTTTTCTTTTCCATTGGAACAGAACAATTCTACTGAATAATGGCATCGAGAAGATTATAAGGAAGGCCAAGGAAAACCACGACAGCTGCAAAGAGGCTGCAACTGATGCGCTGAGAGACTTGGGGCTTGATAACTACAACTCTTAGTTTTTTGTGTAATTTTTTTTTTTTGCAACTGTCCCTTTTTTAATCAGAACAAAGTGCTTCTGGTTTTGTTTCCCTTTTTTGTTTCCATGAAACAGAGTGTATCATAACTGTGTCAACTTCTTGAATTATGAAATTAGATGTGATGAATAGCAATCCCTCGTGAACTGGTGTTTTTTTGCTCTGTTATGTTTTGTTTCATCCATAAAAAATGAGAACAAAAACCGAAATTTCAAACGATAAACAAATTTGTAATGAAGTAGCAGACCAAGTCAAAATTGTTATATGGATTGAAATTTCAACAATCCTCAGATTCGTCAATGTGATAATGTTTCATTTCTCATAAAAGAAGCTACCATCCTAATTGAACATTGAGAAAAACTACAAATTCAACTGGTTCGAGCCTCTCATCTGTATAGTTAGATGTAGTTGTATACTTCTTCTATATGGTGTGCATGATCCCCGTGGTTGTGTCCGAAATAGAACCTGAGATGTAAAAATACCTATTTAAATGAATGAATGGGATACAAACAAGTGCAAATACTATCCATGAAAAAGGTCCAAATTTGGAAAATAAATCTAAATTCTTGTATCCATAATATATTAAAAGGAATGGATATACCAGTTAAATTTCCAGCGCTACTTGAACATCTTCTGATAAGCCTTTTTCTCCAGCTCACGCCTGTTGTTAATCTGCAACAATTAAGTTGCTTAAAACACAGTTGGCTCTAATTATAATATAATTACTCTGTATTTTGTTAGGCTATCTTTCATATAATAACTAACCTTCTTATTAGCAGCAGCAAGCTCCCTTTTTATTCCACCTGCAAAATACCAGATACCAAGTGAAAAATATCACCAAGATTGAACGGACAACTAAAACATCTAAAACCCCAATGACACATAATATTGTATAGAGTCAAGCTTCTTAAAATGGAACTATTCAACATTTAAGGAATGTTTGGCATGGGTTGCAGTATGTTATGAGCCAGATTTGCGGACCAATTTTGAAAACCAGCTTCCAATGAGAACAACCTCATCATCATTTCCACACTATCAATTTTTCAACCATTATTACTTACTGTCATTTGGCTCCAACTCCAGTGCCTTTTTGAAGCTTTCAGCTGCAGCATTAACATCATTGAGTGCCATGTATGCCTGATCAGAATGACCGCAATCATTACTAGAAAAGTTTAATTTTTACCGACACAAGATAGATCATTTGAAAGCAGATGGTGAACCATCCACATAAAAGGTGAATAATGAATATTAGTTATTGAACTTAAGAATATACTCATGAGAATAATAATCAATCTGAATTATCAAATGCCCGAAACACACATTTATCAAAATTAAACAGAAAAAACAACAAAGCACAAATTTTAGAAAAATGGAGGCATCAGATATGGATCTTGGCAAACCTTTGCATAACAAACAACTAGCTTGGGCAAAGCATATCGAAATTCCTCGATCCTAATAGCGGTAGTTTTTATTTATTTAAATCATTAAACTAACCTGCCCTTGACGAAACAAGGCTTTGGCATTATTGTATCCTTCACGTATAGCAAAGTCAGCATCGAATAATGCTCCATTTATATCCCCTAGTTTCAATTTACAAGCCTGCAGCAAGGATGCTTGTTATAATGAAGCTGAATCATAAGAAAAGTGAAGCAGCCTGTGTACGTAATGCATTATCATGAAGTATAACAGCCGCATTTCATAAGCTACCAGTTAAACTTAGTTTTGAAAAACTAGATGCTAACCGACCCTAAAATCAAGTGAGACAATCTTTGAAGTTTTTTTTTTTTTTTTTTTTTTTTTTGGGTTCTTTGAAGTTACTTTGTTCAATCTTAATGATAAAAAAAATTCAAAACAGAAGAGTTGGTGATTTCATGTCAGAGCAAATTCACCCAATATTTTTATCAAAACACCACTAATTAAAACACCGAACTTGAAACTTACTGAGCTGTTTGTGAATACTTGTGCTTTTGTCTTTCTCAAACACGAACTTCTCTCTGCAATAACATAGAAATAAACAATAACAATGAACGAATCAGATGCATCCTACACACGGTGAAGAGTAATACACTAGTGAATAAGATAATATTTTAGAAATAATGATTGGAGATAGTTCACCTTCATCAATCCCCTGTTTCTCCCAACAAATGTCCAGATAGCGTAAAGCCTTCCGATATTTTCTAAGAGCCATCTTATAGTCTTGTTTCTGTAAACAATTAATATTTGTGAACTGATACCCGTGGAATACTTTTTATTAAATGTATCTAAATTTTACAATTCGAAACAAGAAAATAGGAACATTAGATATGAACTGATAACATTGTTCCGATTACCTTGAAATATTCATTTCCAAAACCCTTAGCAGAGTCAGCGGCACTTATCCACCAAGAGAGCTCATTAGGACTCTCGTCAAGATCAACGGGCCAATCAGGATATGTATCACCATCTTTGTAGAAATTAGATACCCCGTCTTCTGCCCCTTCAGGAAGTTCTCCGCAATCCGCAATTAGGACATCAAGGCTGGGATAATCACCATCAACAGTGGTAACAAGCTCGATTGAACGGACTACTCCCATACCTTTAACAACCTTTCCGAAGACAACATGTTTTCCATCTAGATGAGGAGTGCGTGTTGTTGTAATGAAGAACTGAGATCCATTTGTGTTAGGGCCAGAGTTGGCCATTGATAACATTCCTTTCCTTTCATGTTTCAACTCAAGATTCTCATCTTCAAATTTCAACCCATAGATAGATTCTCCTCCAGTACCATCTCCAGCAGAAATATCTCCACCTTGTACCATAAAACCTTTAATAACACGGTGAAAGCGGACTCCCTGAAATGGCAATCAAAATCAGAAATCAGCTCAAGGTAGCCTCTCCACAGTCCAATATAGCACAGTGTCTTTTGTGTTGAATTAAAGTGCTGTCAAATTTAGTCATTTACAAATAGACACAAAAGAAACACATTAATATAATTTGGTTTATGATGATTAACAACTTCAGTCCATTTGTTATGATAAAAGTCCCTATATGAAATCTGCACTAATGCGTAATAAATGAAAGCCCATGATTGGACTACGCAATTGCCAACTCTTAAATATTAATTATGTTTTCTCATTTTCTAAATATAAATGAAGCTAAGAAGCAATCGGGTCAAGGGCCAGAACATATAAATCAGTACTCTTGGTTATGTTGTGTGCACATATAGAATTTGGTAACACCAAGACAATTTGCACACTATTAGAACTTTGTTGCTACTTTTTACACCATGATTTCACCCCTACTTTTCCCATTTGTTGGGTCGCAGATGCAAAAACAGTTGTACTGACTGCTCACTAAGCTCTCAGTAGAATGCAGAATGTAAATGGCTTGTTGCTACAGTTACTTGACACCAGCTCTGAAAGGCCAACAAGTCTAGCAAAAATATCTTTACCCTGTAAAGATAGACCTTGAGTAACATAGCAAAAACAAAGTCCCCAAAATGAATATCAAAATATCATTACAGTTCAATAACATTAAACATGGGGTAGCCTATTATTTTAGGATAACATATCATTTCTATATAAAAAAAATCTCTGTAAAGAAGACATAGCATGGTAATTTTTGTTGTTGAACTTGGCAGTAACACCAAGCATCCAAGTCGCAAACAAAAATACACACACAAGAAAGGCCATACTGATACATTAGGTCCCCACATATGAGCCACATCTTCAGTCCAAAGGTAAGCACAAATCCCATAGTACAAAATCTGTCTAGTGCAATATACATAATATTGAATGAAACCCAACACCATGTCACACAAATGCCAACTGGCCATTAATTATATTTTCTCATTTCATACCAAATTGAGCAAAAAATAATATGCTTTAAAGTTCCACAGCACAAAACAACAAAATGTAGCATTTCACAGTTTGAGCAGAATTGTACAGTTAATTCTCAATCCTACTCTTGGATTCCATAAGATCCATAGTTTATTTGTCCTTCCTTCCCAACAAGATTACATGAAACAAAGAAGAATGAGAAATTTCTAGCTGTGATGAAGGTCATTGCAGTCTTTACAGACCAAGAGGGTAAGTCAATACATCTACACACATACACGTACACATATATATGACATGACCGAGTCCGCAAAATCAAGACAAAGTTCATATGCAGATATTGAAAGGGAAATCCAAAAATACAACAAAAAAGAGCTACTACCAACAGATTCACAATATAGGAATATAGCTACATAGACGAAAAGACAGACATATAAAAATAGAGAGAAAGTGAAATTGAAAGAGATATAATATAGTTGCCTTGTAATGGAGAGGCACGGCTGTGTTGGGAGCAAGGCCTTTCTCGCCGGTGCAGAGAGCCCTGAAATTCTCGGCAGTTTTGGGCACGACGTCGTTGAATAGCTGGACTACGATCCTGCCTTCGAGCTCTCCTCCTATGCTGACATCAAGGTAGCATCTTGCTCTCGCCATCTCTCTCTGTCTCTAGACTCTTCTTCTTCTTCTTCGTCGTCGTCGCTTTAACTGATTTGTGAGGAAAGCAGTTTTTTTATATAGCACAGTGCTTAGAATTAGAAGTAGTTGTGGCAAATAGGTTTAGGAGGGAAGGATATATTGGACAAATGTCACGCTCTTGATTAGGTAGGCCCCGCCACAAGTCCCACTCCTTTTCAATTCGAAAAAGCCACTTTTGATTCAGATCTGACCATCACCGTACGGGAATTCTAACCGCCGTATAGGATCTTTTTCTCCTATTCCTAAATTAACCTTAGAGGAAAATTACTGTAATTTTCATTAACTCAAAATGAGACATTTGATTGTAACATAATTCCAAATCATGGAATAAAACAACAAGATTTTACTATAAAATTATTACATAAACTTTGTTATTGTAGATAGATATTAACTTAAACCTCTTGTATCCACATTATTTTAAGTACAAATCTTTACTAGTTTATGGCTCTTATGTGATCCGAAGTGTCTCATTTAGTAGATAATGAACGATAGAGAGAGGGAATAACAAATAAATTTTCTTTTCTACGCATGGTCGTGCCAAAGGACTCGTTCATGTCTAGATCTTCTGAACCCATTTCATTAGCAAGTTTCTAGTTGAAATGGTAGAGAAGTTTTGCAAGCGGTAGCTTAATATTAGACATTGCATATCTTATGCCCGGACAAATTCTGCGTCCCGAACCAAATGGTATGAATTGAAAATGTGCTCCCTTGTAATCGATCGAGCTGTTGAGAAATCTTTATGGATAAAATTTATCGGGATCATCCCAGTAATTCGGGTCTCTTCCGATCGCCCATGCATTGACAACGACTTTGGTTTTGGCGGGTATGTCATCCATTCATCACACAATTCTCTACGCATTCTCTTGGCAATAATAAAGGTGTCGAAGGGTGTAGCCTCATTGTTTCTTTTATGATTGCCTTAAAGAGCTTCATATTGTTAAGACTGTTTTCATTAACCATATCATTCTCATACATATTTTGTCGTACCTCTGCTTGCACCTTTTTCATCAAGGTCGGGTTTTTCAGCATTTCTGCCATTGCCCATTCTATAACTGATGATGATGTCTCGCTTCCAGCAGCAATAATGCCCTGCATTATAGATCCTAGTTTATTAGGGCACTAGTATCGTAATAATTTCTCTACTTTACAAGCTCCGCTTATAAAGAATCAACACAACTAAAATTTTAAAGTAATAATTAATCGAATGCCAAAATTAAGTTTTCGCCTCATTAATTAAATCGTTGTAGAAAACAAGAAAGTAGAATCCATACTAACCACGAGCACTCCTTTGATATTGTTGTCAGTTACCGGATGCTCAAGGTCACGGCGTGCTTGAAGCTCAAGAAGAATATCAACTAAATCTTTATTTTCTTGATCTGCTTCTTCTCCGATCCCATTTTCTCTGTGCTTCTTGATGATGTTCTCAAGTATGTGGTCAATTTCTTGATGCAACTTCTCGACTTTAGGCCTCAATCCGCTAATCACCTCGAGCCATTTCATCGAAGGATACATATCCGAAACACTAAGCCCCGTTGTTAGCGCTGCACCTCTAGCAACAATGGAATTCAATCTTCCACAATCATTCCATTTGTTACCAAACGCAACTCTTGATGTTACGCTATATGTGAGCGAGTAAATCATCTCCGAAAGATTGATAGTCGATCCTTCACTCGAAGATATAGCCCCCACAAGATTCGAAATCTCTTCTTCTCTAATGTAATGGAATGATTTGACGCGGCTCGGGCTTAAAAGCTCTGTCATGTAGATTTTTCTTAGTTGCATCAAGTAACTACCATATCGAGCAGAGACTATGTTGGTAGAATCATAAGATAGGATCTTGGCAGCAAGAAGATAGGGCCTATTGGAGAAGTTGGGGTCATGATCTTTGAGAACCTCCTTGGCCATTTGTGGAGATGAGATGACAATGGTGGGGACTTCACCAAGCTTAAGGTACATGAGAGGTCCATGTTTTTAAGCCAATTAAGTGTGTGAGGGTGTGATGGGGTAGGGAATTAACAGCAAGGTGGTGCAAGTTTCCTATAATTGGTAGCTTCCATGGACTTGGAGGTAGGTTTGTGGGTTTTGGTTTGTTCACTAGTTTGGTTAACATGAATATGAAGGAGAAGAAGGTGAGGAAGATTGCAAAGAATGAAATGTGAGGCTCCATGAGGAATGTATAGACAAATTGGAGAAGTTGTGGAGATATAAATAGGAGGAAGAGAAGATTTTTTTTGTTTTGTTTTTGTCTCTTCTGCATTTTTCTAGGTTGGACATTTATGTAAGAGATGGAGTTACCAATCTATATCTTACACATATATACTAGGTTGGACATTTATGTAAGAGATAGGTTGGACATTGATGTTTTTATGTCACTGAAGGAGCTAAGGTTGCAGAAAAGTTAGTAACTTTCTTTTTCTCCCTCTCTTTCTCTATATATGTATATATAAATCAATTTAATATGCACTTTATACATCAATTTCAGTGTAATTACTAATTAGGAGTCCAAAGAGTCTAATTTAAGAATATTTTGGTCTATAGTAAGACTATTTTACTAAATCAAGCTCTATAACCTTATCAATACAAATTTTAAATTGCAATCCGTAAATTAGACAATTAAATTTAAACACATAAATAAACTGTTCATTTGTTGCTAATGCATGTCTTATTGATCAATTGTTATTTATATTGTTCATCTTGTTCGTATCGATCCAAATTTCATATCTTGTTTGGTTTAATTGCACTAGTCCAAAAATTTTAAATGAAACTAAAGAGGGCTACCAAATCAAAGTGAAGTATATCTTGTTTGGTTTAATTGCACTAGTCCAAAATTTTTAAATGAAACTAAAGAGGGCTACCAAATCAAAGTAAAGTAACTAGCTAAATTCTGTTAGATCTCATATATATCTGTTGTTGTATGAATGGAGAGGTTGTTTGATAAAATGTCATATTCTAAATCCATACTATGTATGTTAAACTTGGTGAGAAGGCATTAGAGATTGCCACATCACCAAG
>JAYMTF010000868.1:0-28966 GCA_036897485.1 Pelargonium nanum | reverse complement strand
ATTTTAAATTTTAAAAAGTGAACACAAAAAAAAGAGTCGATAACATTTTGAAATTTACTTATGAAAATCAGGTTTTGAATTGTTCTAGACAATACGTATACTAAATACGAGTTTTGAAAAGTAACTTATTAAATTATGTTCAATGTTTTCATATATTTAAAAATAATATACGGTATCTATGTTGAAATTATTAAACATAAAAAGTGATGGAAAAGAAATTCAATTTAGAATATAAAAATAATTTTAGTAATAAATTTTTCAACCTAGAATAAAAACTGAATTTAAGTTATACCAAACATATGACATACAATGAGCATTCCGGCTAGAATAGGATTCTAGCAGGAATGATCATTCCCTTCCTTTCCATTCCGTATCGTTACAGCGTACCAAACGTAGCCTTAGTAACTAAACAATGAATACATTTAGGAATGGGATTTATTTCATTAAGGGAAGCTTATGGTGTTAGAATATACTCTTTCCGTTTGGAAATAAGTGTTTAGAAAAAGTAAGAATAATATAGTTGAGGTTGTATATTTATTCTAATTATTACATTTCCATGAATGTATAGTAATAATTTTAAATGATCCTAACTAACTTATTATTGTGCCATTATTGATAATTTATGAATAACTAACTTATTAAAAAATAGAACATTTATTTTGAGACAAAAATGCAAATGAAACACGACACTAATCATTCTCTTTATTTTAGTAGATTTTCATGTGAATAAACTCGATATGAACTCATTTATCAACTAACTTGAGTTTGGAAAGAAAAAAAAAAGTAGACAAATTTACTTGTCACATATCAACAGTACCAAATCATTGAATCTAATTTTATTTTGGTACAAAGTTTGACTAATTCGGGAAATGATATTCTCTTTTTTCTTCAGTTTGTAAGCAGAAGCCAAATTTTATTTTTTAGCAAGACAAAATCTTTACAAAAATAGTACCAAACATACTTTTTCTTTGAAAACAACAATGAAAAGAAGAAAAATCTTACTACTAGCTAGCAACAAAATTCTTAACCTTTTAGAAAAGTGTAAAGCAATCTTTTATGCTTTTTCGTATTCCACACGTGAGTATGGTGTAATGACTTACCTCATCTAACAAAAAATTTATAGTAATAAATTATAATCAAAAGAAAAGAAAGCAAATTAAGTTAAAGTTCAATTTTTGAAATGAATCCCTAGTGATTTTTGTTATAACAAACTTAATATATATTAACCAACTTTGGTTCAAGAAATAAAAAGTTGACCGTCATTTTGGAATAACTATTTTGAATTTTAGTTTACAATTTGTTTATAGGCTTATGAGACTAATCACACGCCGTTCATGAAACGAATAATGAGTTGGAGAAAAAACAATGATAGATGTTGTGATATTTTAAATTTTAAATTACAATATTTTTACAATACACGAGTATTATTTATTATAATACTCCGTCTTATTATTACGTGTTAAGTGATATTAAATACTAACTCGTCATAATTAAGGATATTATTGAATGCATAACTAACTTATTAAATCATCTCTAAAAAAAATACTAAACCAACAACTATTGAGACAAACAGTTTAAGACGCTTGGTACCCTTGAGGTCTCAGATTCGAGCTTGAAGAATTGTTAATATTGTCTATAAAAGCACTAACTTACTAAAAAAGTAAAAAAACGATACTCATTTTGAGACAAATTATTAACCGTTTCGTCAAATTTGTATTAAGTTGTAAAATGAGTGGAGGGTAGGTCAGCGCACAACCCTCGTTATTAAGGTAGATTATTATAGTAAGTAATTTAAAGTTATTTCTACATTCCCTTTCCCGTATGGTATGACGGTGACCCATGCATGCCGTGTGAAATGTGATTGACTTATATATAGACTATAGTGGTGGGTCAATTTTAACATGGCACGTTTCGATTATGATATTAATGGTTTGGATGGTCGTAGGGGTAGGGATGTCCTTTCCACGAGAGGACCAACGCGTGGAATCAATATTTGCGAACGCATGCAGTCGTTGCATGAATCCATACGCTTAGAAATTTATACTCGCAAAGTCTCTATTGATAACTGCTCTGACAGTTAAGTTAGGGTTTGTAATAACTAACGTACGACATCTAGGTGAGGTTTAGTTATCAGTTATGATGCTAACAGTATATTGACTCCCCTCTCAAGAGAGCTTCTTGTCAGCAATCCTAAACCAAAAGTAATTACATACACATGCATGCATGCATCATATACTCCACTTCTTTAAAACAAAATTGATAGAACAAGAAGGAATGTGCAAATAATGGTTAGCAACTATCACTACAATAAATTTCATTTTCCGCAATAGTTAATCTAGTCGCTCAAATTTCTATCATGTCGTGGAAAGTCAATAATTAGTTGTAACCAAATGTTTTGTCACGGAAAATCTCATGTGCACGATTGAAGCTGGTTTGTCACGAAAAATATAGTTTTGTGCGACCGAAAAGTTGTTACCAAAAAGCATAAAAACCTAAATTTTTTACCATTTTTGGGCCTTTATCCATATCAACCTAATAGTTATTGATTCTAAGCTTAACTCATGGTTACAACTTATTTTTTGTTGTTACCAAAAATAAGAATTTTTGTAGTGTATTTACAGGATCTCGATAATAAATAAAAAAAACTAACAAAAAAAAGTATAAAACCAAATAAACTAATAAAATATTTGAAATTTGCTGAAAATCTAAAAAATGATCAGAACTAATTAAGTCCAAACAATCGTAAATGTAAAAATATGTCATACATAAAGCAAATATGGTCTTGTTCGTATAAACAATGTAATTAAATTCCAGAACATCAATATTTCTCATTAGGGCCCGCTGCTAAGTAGACACACAAATAAAAGAGCCAACGGTTCAACTTAATTAGAATCATCATTTTACTTTTAATTATGTTGATTAGCTTAAAATAATTAAATACGGGTCTCAGGTCACAAAGCATTCAAAGCACTACTGCTACCTTTTTTAGGGGTATAATACAGTTCCTTTACTAACACATTCAAAACACTCCCAATAATTAAATTGCTAGATGCATAAATGAAGACTTTGTTTTGACAATCAAACAAAAACAGCTAGATGCCATAAAAAAAATTAGTAACTTTTTATTTGATTTTTTATAGAAAGAATCACATAATTTATAATTTTTCAGACAAAGAGAATCCTATATCTAAAGTAGTGTTTAATTAGAGAATATTTTCCATAAGTTTGATCAATTCAAGTAAACTAATCAGCTTGCTTTTTCTTTCCTTCCTTTTAGATTTTATTGACTGAAAATTTTCAACTGTGGACTAGCTAAATCCTTCTAGGAATAGAAAACAGACTCGTTATCAAGTTCATTATAATATTAATGTTTTTTTTTTTCTGGTGAACTTTTTAATATT
Source organism: Pelargonium nanum (assembly GCA_036897485.1). NCBI lineage: Eukaryota > Viridiplantae > Streptophyta > Magnoliopsida > Geraniales > Geraniaceae > Pelargonium > Pelargonium nanum. Next base: position 25,565 of record JAYMTF010000868.1, on the reverse strand, counting down.
ACCCCTCCAATTTCTAAATTTTCATGAATTACACTTATTTGAAAATTTTGTAAATCTATCTTCCCAATTTTATTTTGATCATATATACATGATGGGTTGGTAATGCAGAAAAAATAATAGCTAAAACTAAAAGAATCTTCATATAGAATATGAAAATAGATTAGTTTTTTTTGGGTACATTATAGTGATGATATAATTAGTTTTCTTTTCATCATTTTAGTTCCTTTCTTTCCTTGTAAGATAATTTTCTTCTCCATATATTTATATTAAAAGTGGTGATGAAAAAATTTCATATTTAAATGCTATAAAGTGAATAAGTAGAGATTTTTTAAATTAATAATATTAGTTACTTTAAAAAAGAAAAAAAAAAAAGAGTAGAGTGGTGCAGCAACTTTTATTGTTCTTGACTGCTTCCAAGTTGTAAACAAGAACTGAAAGCTCCTTAAATGTTGGTGTACCTTTCTTGGGCCACCATTGATAATTCTGATTTCTGATATACTACATAGGATGTAACAACTGAAAGCTCAATTTTCTGGGAAAATGCGAACTTCAAATCTAGAAGGGTTACATGGTTTTGTTTGAATAATTTGCATGAATTATTATAAGACTTCTTCAACTTCAAGGACTGCAATCAAGCCAAACTTCTTAAATGTTGGGAATATATCACCAACTGTTTTTTTGTCTTTTAGGACTGCAATCAAACCAAATTTCATGTGTTGAGAATTGTGATTTTAAGATTAATATGTTTTCTTTGACAAACAATAGTAACATCTTCAGAAATAGTAAAATGTTTGCACAATATGAGTGTTTTTTTTTTCTTGAATTTTTGTCCACAAATGAGTGTCATCTTATCGGTTACATATGAATTGTTAATAATATGCTTATAATAAGTTAGTTTTCCTAAATGCATCATCATGATAATATAAGATTAAATATATACAACATTGACTAAGTTTCTACCTAGTTGTATTAATGGTTAACATACTGGATTTAGATATTAAAGCCAATATCTAATAAATAAAAAAATAATTAACGCACTACAATAATATAAAAGATGTGTTTTTATTTTTTAAAGGAACAAGAGATGTGTTTTTAAGATCAACCAATAAGACAATAATCTTTAAATACGCCCAAAGTAAAAATTGGCTTGAAAACACCATCACCTTGTATAACAAAAAAATAAAAAATAAAATAAAAAACCGAAGATGTTTAACTAGACCTTTTGTCCTTATTTTTCTCCAACATATAAACATACATTAAAAAATTTAAGAAATTCTTCCTTGCATTAAAAAAATGAGCATAGTTTCAACAGAGTTGAAATATGAAAACCGCCTTTTTTGTGGGTCATAATGTGCGACCACTGTGTGTTATTGATGTCTACATACCACTTTTTTTTTTTATTTGGGTGAATGTAAAAAAAATCCACAATAAGAGTTCAACGAATTAGTAGTTTGACAAGCATCAATATTATTTTCATATTAATTAGCTAATCAAGTCAAAGAATGATATAGCTTACTATGATCTTTGTTTTTTATCTGCTTAAACATACAGCTTGCTGCCTTGTCTCAATATTATTTTGTATAATTATATTTGTGTATGACAGCTACAATATAATTAATACACAATTCAGAATATTGGTCGAAATGTATATATAAAAAAATATTTAGCATGATTGATATACGTGTGGATTACAATATAGTAGTATATAATAAATATTTTAGTGCATGTTTTACATGCATCCATAGACTATACATATATCTGCAATATATATAAAGACAAAGAGTGAGATTCAATTCAACCATCCAAAATGTTGCTTAAATGCTACGTAGTAAATGACAAATTGTTATGTGTGAAGGCTATAAAAATGTATGAACTTGACAAAAATACAGACTATTATATAGTAGTATTTAAATACAACCGCAACCAAATCAAATCAATATATGTCCCTCATTTCATAAACAAAATCTGCAATTTTGATTTTTAGTGCAACACACATTTTAGCTATATCCTTCTTGGGAATGAGATTATTATTAATTTTTTTGAACGCTTTTTGGGAATGAGATTTAGTCAATTTAACTTACATTTCCATTTACTCAATTGTGGGCTGAGGCCCAATGAGCCTCCTTTCTTCTATATAATGTATCTATTGGACCCGTGGGCTTCAATTAAGAAAATGAATGCATTTTCAAATATGTTTTTTGAACATCCAATTTTAAAATATACACCATTGTGTTTTAGCTTATTTATTGGGCCCTTCAAGTTCTTTGGCTAGGGATATTCCCGGATGAAAATCGACAATGACGAAAGATCTCTGAAAAACTCGTGTTTAAACGTTGTTGGTGCAATTGCTAGAAACCATAAGGTGTGTGGGTTGCAGGTAGCTCTATCATTGTTGGTTGGGCCGAGGCTAGTTTGATTAAGGCTAATTCGAAGCTACGAGGCTTTTGATTCGGACTTTGCTAGGTGAAGCCTTAGGACGATAGAAATATTATTGTTGAAATTTTATTTTCCTTATTGTAATTTTCTCTCGAGTGGACAAACTTTTCCATTTCGAAGATTTCATGTTGTTACTAGTAGAGAGAAAAACATATCTTGTGGTAGATTTATAGCCAAAATTTGTTTTTCTTCTTATTTGAATTGTAATCTTATTTCTCACCTTTTTATGGGTGTCCACCACCCGTCTATATTGTCGTTGAATGACTGTAAGTCGGTTACCATATCTCTTCTTGTGATGTTTGACAAAGCTTTAAGTCACGCTAAAACTGATCTTCATTTGAGTTGACTAGAGTTATAAGAATGACAAAAATTTTCCTACTTAAGTTTAACGTAGTTGCTTTTCTTGAAACTGGAACTCGAAACCTTAATAAAGATGGAGCAACTCTTTTTATGTTGCTATTGTTGTCACTAGAAAAAACCGTTAAGACTTGAGAGAAAGAATCAAATCCAGTTGGATTGTATTTTATTGTATCCAATAACACAGTCAGTCACATACTCACAGTGCTAAGCCTAAGCCTATCCACAACCACAAGCTATAAATCAACCCATCTCTCCCTCTGCTTTTCTCTGCAACTCCCACTCACCAAAAATGGCCACTGCTGCTCTGTCAACTCCTTCTTGCCTCTCTCCTTCCAAATCCTTCATGCACACACCTTCTGCTTTCTCAAAGAAACCTTCTCCACTCTTCTTCAAGAGACCTCTCTCCGCCATCTCTCTCCAACAATCCGACGCGCCACCAGCTCCGCCGCCGCCCATCCAGACCTTCTGGCAGTGGCTCTGCGACCAAAAGATAGTCTCCGCCAAATCGCCGGCGAAGCCCGCCGTTGTCGCCGAAGGCTTGGGGCTAGTTGCGCAGCGAGACATTGGCCGAAACGAGGTCGTTTTGGAGGTCCCCAAGAAGTTCTGGATCAACCCAGATGCGGTGGCGGCTTCGGAAATTGGGAAAGTGTGTAGTGGCTTGAAGCCATGGGTTTCAGTTGCTCTGTTCTTGCTGAGGGAGAAGCTCAGGGACGATTCGCCTCTCCGGCCGTACCTTGATATACTCCCACAGGGCACCAATTCGACTATATTTTGGTGGGTTTGGCTTAGATTTTGTTGACATTTATGGGTTTTGGGTTTGAATCTTTGGGATTGATGAATGTTTTGTTCTGATGGTTTAGTGCAGGTCTGAAGAGGAGCTTGCTGAGCTTCAAGGTTAGTGTAATCATTTAAATTTCATATTTTTTTCCATCTTGTGGAAATCCAGTTTTGAATTGATGATTATAGCTAGGTTTGGGACAAATGGATATGGCAAAAAGTTTGTGATATCATGTGAACAATATGTTTATGAAATGAATACACATTTCTTGAAGTAAGCAAATTGGTGTTATTTGTTAGACTAGGTTAATATATGGTGCAATGTAGTAGCTTCGACTATGTCGCTGTGATCTAGTTTTCATTGAATTGTTAATGAACTGATGCAGGAACCCAACTGTTGAACTCGACATTGGGAGCGAAAGAGTATGTGCAAAGTGAATTTCTCAGAGTGGAAGAAGATATCATTCTCCCCAACAAGCGGCTATTTCCTAATACTATAACCGCAGATGATTTCTTATGGGCGTTTGGAATTCTCAGATCAAGGGCATTTTCGCGCCTTCGTGGTCAAGATCTTGTTTTGATCCCTCTGGCTGACTTGGTAAGTTTTTCTTCTTCTTTGCTTTAGTTGGCTTTCAGTTACAAGAAACTAGAGTGTGTTTAAGAACTGATGTTTTTCTTAGTAGTATCACATTCTCAAAAGTAAGGTGCTAACGCCGGGGTTCACTTTGATATAATAAAATGGACATACCCTATAATTAATTTGTGAGTATACACATTTTGGAAATAGGCATTGAGGTATCATAGTCTGTGACTCCAAGGGCTTGAAGCTTATTGTAGATGTAGATTTATTGAATATATTATACATTTAACAATGTACAAGCTATGTGCTATATCCTGTAAAATGGCACTGATGGAAATGTAAAGACTATAACTACTTCGTGTTTTACCGTTAATGCTACTGACAGGGATAACGTTGGGTCAGGGGTGAATTACCATTTAGAAGCATGCATCTTAGATCCTTCAAATTTATGATCATGAAGCTTTTCCACATTATATGCACAATATGCACCATCAAATATAATTTTAAGCAAACTTCCAGCCTTGCTATATGTTTTGGTTTGAGATTAACTTTCTCCAAACCTGGCTTGTGGATCAGATTAATCACAGCCCCAAGATAGAAACAGAAGACTATGCATATGAGATTAAAGGAGCAGGTCTTTTCTCCAGGGATCTCATCTTTTCTTTGCGGTCCCCAGTTGCTGTCAAAGCCGGTCAGCAGGTGAATCTTTCCCAATTTACCAATAAATTTCACATTCTATTATTTTAGTGGTTATGTGCCTTATTGCTTTTGTGTATAATCTCAATTAGCCATTTCTCGTGGCAAGCTTTTGCTATTGTTACTCTGACAATAGACATGCGTGAATCACCCAAAAGAAGGTAGAGGTTTTCGGAGAAAGTACAAACTATTTAACTTGTACAATTTGGAGTCTATAATGTAATTCTATGCTACCACTTGCATTATGAACTGAATTTGGAGTCTCATTTTTTAACAGAACTATAGAAAGCTGCCTCATTCACACCAGAGATTTTGATCTTTACCTGTAGAGTGTGTGTGTGTTTCCCTACTTCAAAAGACCTTCTGTTTTAGTCCCTCTTAATGAGTAGTGATCTTGTACTAACAACTATGAGGATTCTGTGAACAGGTTTTGATTCAATATGACTTTAATAAAAGCAACGCTGAGTTGGCTCTGGACTACGGATTCATAGAGTCAACACCAGACCGCAATGCATATACCCTAACACTGGCAATACCTGAATCAGACCCATTTTTTGAGGACAAGCTAGACATTGCTGAGACAAATGGTCTGGGAGAAACTGCATACTTTGACATTGTTCTGGGTCGTTCTCTACCACCAAAAATGCTTCCTTATTTACGGTTGGTAGGACTTGGAGGAACAGATGCTTTCCTCTTGGAATCTATCTTCAGAAATGCTATTTGGGGTCACCTTGAGTTGCCTGTTAGCCGCTCCAACGAGGAGCTCATATGTCAAGTTATTCGAGATGCCTGCAAATCTGCTCTTTCTGGTTATAACACAACCCTTGAAGAGGTAACAGAACTAAGAACTATAGATTTCATCTATATAATAGAGTCATTTATGCCTATGGCGTTCATGTAGAAACTCTCAAGTTAAATTGTTTGCACCTAAAAGAGTACATATCATATGGCCCCTACTATGCTCCACACATGGGAATCTGAATAAATTGAAGCAGTACTGATCTGGGAGAAACTAATCATTATGTTAAAACTGAGTCTTGTTCATCATTATGATGATGCTTATGCTTCACCTATAAATTTATAGAATCTACTAAAAACCCTTTTTATCCTCATCAAACAATTGCTTTTCAGGATGAGAAGTTGATGGAAGGAGCAGATCTTGACGCAAGGCTGAAGATTGCAGTTGGAATACGAGCAGGGGAGAAGAGGGTGCTGCAGCAAATTGACGGGATCTTCAAGGACAGGGAACAAGAGTTGGATGAGTTGGAATATTACCAAGAAAGAAGACTCAAGGATCTTGGTCTGGTTGGTGAGCAAGGCGATATCATTTTCTGGGAGCCTAAGTAGGATATCGAAACAGTCATCGATCTGCTGAGATTAGCCGCTCTGCAAAGCAATCATCAAATGTTGGTGAAAACAACATTTTTATTTCAACGAGATATCTCTCGTTTGAATTCTCCGAAGATAGAAAATAGAGCACAAGCATTATAGACACACCTTTCAACCACATCTAGCAGGTTCACAATTTGGGGAGTTCACTCCCATTTGTAAAATCAAAGTGGTGTAACTAGCAAGTGTTCACTACTATTATTATGTAACAATACACAATGATTTTGGCAATGTTGATCTTGGCAAGACTATTCATCATTTCTTAAAAGTGATATGAAACAAGATCACCAGAGAAAGATATGCTAAGAGTCAATAGATTGACCTTTTATACATGAAATTCTGATTTTATGTTTTTATCCATAAATCACTTTCATATCCACAACCACAAGCTATACAAATCTATATCTATAATCTATCCTGTGTGGGAGAAGGAAACAGAGAGAGATGGCCAGTCCCTATACACTCTCACACTCTGCTTCCTCTGTTTTCCTCTGTTCTTCAAAAACCACCAAACACTTCTTTTCACTTCCACCACCACCTCTCCATTTCAAGAGACTTCTCTCCGTCGCTTCCCTCCGGTCACCGGAATCTTCCCAACCACCACCACCACCTCTGCCTCCGGCCGTCCAGACTTTCTGGGACTGGCTCTCTGCCGAAGGCGTGGTTTCTGCCAAGACGCCGGTGAAGCCCAGTTTCGTCCCGGAAGGCCTGGGCCTGGTTGCGACGAGAGACATTGCGCAAGGCGTTCCCGTCGTGGAGGTCCCCAGAAGGCTATGGATAAACCCAGACGCGGTGGCGGCTTCAGAAATCGGTGGTGTCTGTGAGGGGCTAAAGCCATGGATCTCCGTTGCTCTGTTTCTCGTAAGAGAGAAGCTCAGGGACGACACGCCGTGGCGGGCTTACCTTGATATACTTCCAGAACGCACAGATTCTACAATATATTGGTGGGTTTGGCTTCAAAATCTGTTATTTATTTCTTTTTCTTCAATGGGTTTGAAATTATGGAGCTGTTGATGATTGTTGTTTCTGCAAATTGTAACTCCAGTGCAGGTCAGAGGAGGAGCTTTCTGAGCTGCAAGGTTTGTCTTGCACTTTCTTAATTTTGATAGTTGTGACAATCTCCAAGTTTTGGCTCATAGAGACTGATATATTTCTGTGAATTTTGGGGTTTGATTGGAGCTGTACAGGGACTCAACTGCTGAGCACAACACTGAGTGTGAAAGAATATGTTTTGAGTGAGTTTCTGAAAGTTGAAGAAGAGATCATAGTGCCTAACAGTGAGTTATTTCCCAATCCAATAAACTTAGATGATTTCATGTGGGCATTTGGTATGGTGAGATCGCGGGCATTTTCGCGCCTTCGCCAGCAAAATCTTGTGATGATGCTTCTTGTGGACTTGGTAAGGTCTTCCTATTCCCTCTTCATGTTAGTTTTCATTTTCAGGAACTCTTGTTACATCATGTTGTGGGATCATAGTTTACATTTGTGTATCCAATATGTAATGCTTTTCTAAAGTTAGTGAAACTTGAATTCAGTTTTGAACTTGAACTTTTTTCCAACCTGCCCCATTGATCAGATCAACCACAGTTCAAGCATAACAACAGAAAAACATGCTGTGGAGGTAAATGGACCGGCGGGCCTATTCTCTTGGGATCTCTTGTTTTCTTTGCGAGCTCCGGCTTCTGTCAAGGCCGGCGAGCAGGTGAAGTTCTCTCCATCTGATATTTCTCATTCTTTTCTTTCAAGTGCTTCTCAGATATGCATTTTAAGATTCACTTCTGATACTATGTTCCTCTGAAATGTGCTATATAGACTTTGACAACTTTTCCTTACATTGACAGATCTTCATTCAATATTCTTTAAGTAAGAGCAATGCTCAGTTAGCTATGGACTACGGATTTATAGAGGTGAACTCAGACCGTCACGCATATACCATAAACTTGGAGATTCCGAAATCAGACCCGCTTTATGATGAGAAGCTAATCGTTGCTGAATCCAACGGGTTGGGTGAGACGGCGTACTTTGACATTTTCTTGAATCGTCCTCTTCCACCTACAATGCTTCCATATCTGCGGCTGGTTGCACTTGCGGATTCTGATGCTTTCCTGTTGGAATCTGTGTTCAGCAACTCAGTTTGGAGCCACCTTGAGAATCCTGTAAGCCCTGCCAATGAGGAGTTAATATGCAAAATAGTAAGAGATGCCTGTAAATCTGCTCTTTCTGGTTACCACACTACCATTGAAGAGGTAAGCAAACAAAGCTTAGTTTTTGGCCTTGTATCATCTTTAGTTTCATTCAAAACATGCAACTTTGCTAAACAAAGGTTGTTTTCAGGATGATATGTTGTTGGGAGGAGGGAAGCTCGATACGAGGCTGGAGATGGCGATCGGGATAAGAGCGGGAGAGAAGCGAGTGCTGCAACAGCTTGACGGGATGTTCAAGGAGAGGGAAGGCAAGTTGGATGAGATGGAATATTACCAAGGAAGGAGGCTCAAGGAACTTGGTCTGGTTGGGGAACAAGGTCAAGTCATTTGCTCCACTCCCAAGTAGCAAGGTCTTGTGTTGGTGAACTGAGGTCATGGCAAGCATTTCTAGCTGGGGTAGAAACAAAAACCAAAAACCAAAATATGCAACATTATCATGTGAATCTTGTATTTCATATCTTTGAGGTTTTTTATGTCCACATTTCCCTATTGATAGAAATGAAGATACTCAACTGTATACAATGATATGGAGGTGGGCTATTAAGGAAGCTAGAAAATTTCAGGTTTATGTATGTGAAACATCTCAAATTTTCAATAGTATAAACAAGATGGCATCTTTCTTCTCACAGAATGTAGTGGAGAAAATTAGAAACCAACTGCAGGAACTCTGTAGGATGTTTCAACATGACATTTTGCTATCTATTGTATGGTGACATTTGTAATGACGAACTTGGATCTGCAAATGAGAAACTTTTATGTTGTTTCTTGCGAAACTCTGGCATGTGTGTACACCGTCATACGGTCATATCACTTGCAGTCACAGAAGATTAGTCGAGTTTGAAGCGCCCAGTAAAAAATCACAATTTGATCCCTCACAAAGGCACTCCTGTGGGTTTGCATAGAAATAATCTTCCTCCTTAGGCTTGTCTGGGATAACCCTACGAAGATTTGGCTGCCCCTGCCTTTTATCATGTGTCAAACGTACAGCATCTGCGAATTCATTCCATGGGATTGTGTTATTCTGATATAAATCCAGCAACTCTACAAGTCTTCTGCGGTCAAGAAGAATGGATTTTTTATACCCAGAAAACCTGTACAAAAACCAATCAGAAAAGGCTTGATGAACAGATCTAGATAAAAAAAATAGCATTGCTTTGTTTTAACAAATTAGACCCCAAAAATAAAAATTCTCGTGAGAGCAGGTATACCTGCGATGACCTTCCACGAGTTTGGCCATATTTCCATCATAGGTGGGAATGAAAGTGTTACTGGCCACTGAAACCATAAAGTCGAGAGCAGCCATTTGAGATGAATGATTCTGGAACTGCTGCAACTCCACCGGATCTAGCAGTGATTCCTTTTTTACCTGAAATATTAATTAGGCTTGAGATCTAAAAGAGGATAGTGCAAATATACAAGCAACAGCTTAGTCACTTGACTATCAATGGGATGCAAAAAGCTAAAAGAAGGTTACTTAGACATGTTCTACCACTCCACTACCCATAACACCTCATTAAATATTTTATTCATACTCGCCTCAATATGCACACATATTATTTGTAAATAGATGATCTACTCTTTTACTTAGGAAAATCAGGACTGCATAACACTTCTTAACTACCCAAAACGATAATCTAATTTGACTATTTGCCATTAATCTCCCATGTGAAAAGGTATTCTTTTAAGTTCGTGTTGATATCACAAGCACCAAACCAGCCAATAAGGCTTGTACATGTTGCAAATAAATGAAACTAATGCATGGTTTAGGCTAAGGCAATTCTTCCTCAAACATTAACTGTTATATCTAGAGAAGAAGATTTGAAAAATAAAAATGTAAGGAGATGCAAGATAGCAATAACTCACAATTCGAGGAAATGCAGCTCTTAGTGCCGCAAGTCTCCGTTCACTTCCATAAATCTCACCAGATGCAATATAAATCTGTGTGTTATTATCATATCCTAATGCTTGCAAAATCAGTGCTGCCTCCTCTGGTGTAAGAGGACATAAACCTTGTTGTCTCCTCTCTTCAGATACTATTTCCTTCTCTCTCCACCAAATGTACGCGTACCTGAATGAAAGTTCCATACAAGAATTGTGTTATGATCACAGTACAATCATTATATATTTTTGAAGAGTGAAAAGAATAGTTATTTCAGGCTCTCTGGATCTTGGAAAACTTGAGGACAGTATAGGAAAGGTAAAAATTCTTGAATGCAACCAATTTTTCTCTGCTCAAACTTTTCCAAATCCAGATGGAACTTTACAAACATCTGACATAAGATGCAAAAACAGAATAGGAAGAACCCAATTTTGACGAATTGGCCCACTATATAACCACTGAATGTTCTCCCATAATGCATCATTTCAGATACATGCGATGGCACAAAATCTGATCATATTACATCTTAGAACCTACTATTTCAATTCACATCTGAATTTACTAAATCTTATCTTCTCATGATTCTGATCATTGGGTTACATCTTAACAACCTTCTATTTATAGTTCAGTTTGAAACCCCTAGAAAAGGAACTCTTCTTCAGCTATTTTAATTATACTCTAGGTAGCAGACAGATAATGAGACTAATATCATTTGTTGAGACTTTATTGCGAACCAAAAAGAATATGTTCATCGTACTGATGACAACATCACAAAGATCTTCACAGAAGCCAATAAATCAGGCCTTGATATAAGACAGAGAAAACATCAACTTTAAAATGAGACAAACCTCAGCCGTTTGAGCTCTTCAGCTTCTTCATCAGTGCAACCATGAGTGCATCCTGAGAAAGCTAACATGTCCATTTCGTATCTTAAATGCAAAGCTACAAAAGGTCCATTCTTTTGAAGAATATGAACCAATTTGTAGCCCAAAGCCTCAATCTTAGGGGTGAATCTCAGGGCCTGGAAATTGACACGACACCTGAGTTTCTGAAGATCAAGCGGGATCCCATTATTAGCCAAACGAGCATCTGTCTTGTTGAAGTGTATCACCGGATTCTTGCTAAAAAGAGGTAGAATCTAGACCATAGAATCAAACTCAATAGATCAGTATGTAGCACTATGCATCATAGATGCATCTTGGTTAGAATTTCAATACATGCATTATTTACCCAAGTAATCATGACGCATACCTAAAATGCAATGACGAGAGTTAACATATGCATTTGTTTTCAACTATTCAATTTGAACTACTAAAGAGTAGCAATATAAACAATGCACCCTTGGTAACACATGCATTTGTCATAACAAAAATATTTCCACTATTCAATTTGAACTGCCAAAGAGTAGCAATATATACGTGGCACCCTTGGCAACACATGCACTTGCCATAACAATAATATAAGCCAGCAAAGAATAGATTTATTGAGTTATACGAAAGAAATTAAACTATCTCACCCAGAAATACTGTCTATATGATGACAACCTTATCACTGTATCTTGTGCCTCCAAGAAGGTGAAAATAAAGCCTACCTTAACTACATCCTTGTTATACATTGGATCAAAATCTCCACATCGAATTCTCAACTTTTTAATGTTCAAGTGCTAAAACAATAATGTTCCCATTAACTAACACGCCTCTTGAGGAGTAGCAGTTCTGCACTTAAAGATTAGAGACTAACTACCCTATAAAAATCGTAATCTGCTTACATATATCTACCCTATAAACATCGTGGAGAAAAGATAGAAGCAAAATCAACTTATCAAGAAAAAGATAAAATGTTGGTCTGGACAAAACTCAAAGGATATCATGGAAATAGGGAATAGAACCTCAGAATAGATCTATGTCTGAGGAAGTTTGTTTGCAATTTAACTAGATCAGCATTTCACTTTCATGCTCATTTTGGGAAAAAGAAATGTGTAAGTGAGGTAAACAAGAAGTCTACTGCAATGCATACCTGTGATTAAGAGATGATTATTTTCTAATGAACTAGATCCACATAAATTCATGCAATTGGTACCTGGTACTCTGGAAGCAGAATTAAGGATGGCTTGGTTGTCTGTACACAAACCACATTAATTCTACCAGGATGCATACCAGCGATTAAGCTATGATTATAGGGAAAATTTCAAATGTGTACCCTGTACTATACATGTTTCGCACACGAATACCCAGAACTTTATTTCGTAACTTAGGAGCTGAACTTTGCAAAACCCATTTTGTTAATAACGATGTTAGTAATATACTGGATGACTAAAATACCCTTCTAAATAAGGAATATGACTCATAGTGCTGAAATAAAAAAAGGAAAAATTAGTAACTACCAATTTGAACCCTATCTTTAGCTTTTAATTTCACTTCTTCAAAACAGTTTCCAGCAACCATTATCAGTCATAACTACCCAATCTGAGTTCTACCATTCTCAAGCTCTCCATTCTCGGCCTTTCCACTCTCAACCCCCATTACAAACACCACTATCGAAAAAAAGCCCAATCAACTCATCTTTGTAAGCATGAATCATCATCAAAGCCATCTCAACTTCCAATCTCTCTCAAAATGCATTTTGTGCCACCACTAATAGAATTCTCCCAGCAAACATATTAGCCACTGTAAATCAACACCACTGATCTAGTCACTGACACCATCATGTGAGCTATCTCTCCATCTTCCTATTCTCACTGCAAGTCAATTTTCTTCTCACCACCACCAACACAAGTTGAGAGTAGATCTGGTCATGCTGTCGCCAGGTCGGTTATCTTGTCCCAACACCAACATCACACCGCTAGAGCAGATTCGCCTTTCACTATTGTGCCAATGGACAAGAATAAAAAATGGAAAACAGACCAGTTCTGGAACTTAAAAGATCTTAAAAGGTTTGTTCATAGGATGAGAAAGGCAATTCACTCCTTTTTTCACGCGATAGTTAAACGTTATACAGAAGCCCTAAGAGAAAGACAACAGAAAATTTTGAACACTAGCAGAACGATAAGGACATGACCTTTGTTCAAAACCTTCTGTCTAGAGACCGAGACCCATTCTACATAAGATGATGTGGATTAACTTTTTACCCATACATAGGACTGCTCGTCAAAAACCTAGGTCAGCATCACTAGCTAATCATAGTAGTCAAGAAAAGTTATTAGCAAATTAAATATTTAAACATCTAAGGAGAAGAACCACCAAATATTGACCGCATCATCTAAGCACGAGCTTCTGAACAGATACATAATGGACATAGAAACTAGTGAAAAAGTCTACAGACCTGTTCCAAGTAGTATTTTTCACTTGACCAGCTAACAGGAGGCATCTCGAGTGGCTGGACTCCATATTTCCTATTAAACTTCTTTGGAATCCTCTTGATAATTCGTACTTCATCTCTCAGTGAATCAATAAAATGTTTCACATTGAAGATGTCATCAAAATTACTGCAAAGAGAACTCCAAGTCAAAATGGTACTCAAAACTCCTACAAAAAGACTGATGAGTCAAAGATATCCTTTAAACTACTTAGGAATAATTAATTAGTTTTGAAATCTTAAAGCAGCTATGGTAAAAGGAAGTACAGATTTTGAAGTGCAATGAATATACCTAGGATCAGCCCAGAAAGATTTTTTATCAAGCTCTGGGACAACTAATGTAAGATTTAAAAGCCGAGCAACAGTCACCATGTCACAGATCTGAAACACCATTCTAGACAAGTAATTATCTTAACACAGGACGTGTATCCACGAAATAAGAAAGGAAATAAAATAAATACCAACCGCAGCACGCATTTGGTTTAAGCCCCCATTGCAGGAGACTATAAGAAAACCATTACTTGTATAGTTCCCTGCAAATTTTCCAGTGTCAAAACATCTAATTTTGCCAACACAAGAAAAAAAGAAGGAAACACTTGAAAGAATCCTGCTAAAAAATTATAGTGTTCCATATAACTTAGATTGCAAGTAAAAGATACTCCACATCATAGTGATCACACATTTGCTAAGTCAATACTCAATCGTGATATTTGAATTGTCCCCTAATAATATGATGTTGTAAATGAAAAAACAAGAGACAGATGAGCTGGGTTTCACTAGGTAACATCCATTTGGAGAAGAAGGACAAACACAAAAACATATAAAGAAATCGCATCAGTCAGCAACTTGATCAAGCACCTGACAAGCTGGCACAGTTTCAATGGTGAAAAACCTTGAATCCAATACTAACAAGTGTCTTTTCATTTCCTGATAGGGCAACTAGTGAACTAAGTTTAATTTCTGGAAAAAAAAAAAAAGCAAATGGAGCTGTGACAACCTGCAATAGGTTCCTACTGGATCCAAAAGTTATAAACCAACACATCTTGGAATTTGTAATATAACTTTCCAAACCATGATTGCATGCATCATGCATGGCACTCATAACTTAATTTTGCCATTACAGTACTAGTTATACGAATGATACACTCAGTTTTGGACATAAGACCCCAGTAGCGATCAGCATCCTGCAGCACTGAGTTGACTGAAAAGGAATAACAAACTCATGGCTAGCTAAAACTAACTCCCTAGCATCACATGCTCTCTTTAATGATCTAATCCAACCCTTGAAAATGCAAAGTTTGACTCGACACTAATATAAGATCACTTATGAAAGCAAATCATCTTAGCTGAATTAGTGAAATAGAACATTAACAACCTTGCTCAGCTCTAACTTCAATCACTGAAACTGTCTCACTCTCACCTACTTGCAGTCAAGCCTCAATTGCCTCGAAACATAATTCTCAAACTCAAAAGCAACAAAAACCTCATCCATGACAACAAACACATGTAAAACATGACATGCAACAAAGAACTCACTTGCCGGAGGAAGAGGCGGAGGCGGTTGCACAGCCTCCTCGACATTGAGCGGAAGTGGACTCAACACAGCTACCCGATTCGATATCCCTGCTAGCAACCGTGGATGCCATAGCCCCCCAACGGCCACCAGCTGAACCACACAGGTCCAGAGCAAAATGCTCGTGCACACGCGAACAAACCAGACCTGCAACCGCGTCCGCGGGATCACCACCGGCGCCGGAAGCTTATCACACCTCACCTGTACACCACCGTCAGATCTAACCTCCATTTCCCTGCCCCACACCTCATCGCCGTTTCATTGAATCACCTCAACACTACTCCGTCTCCTTCACCGCCACACTAAACCCCCAATCACCCAAATTCAATGCCGCAGCAATGGCCGCGAAACCCTAGCTCGGAAAAGACAGAAAAAACGAACGATCCGCTCCAATCGGCAAATTGAGCCCTAAATCTGGAGGCAGCAGAAAGAAAGTGAAGAATGTGACTTACGTAGCTTCAATTGGTTGCACAATTTTTGAATCAGATCAACAAATTACTGAAACAGAGCACGCTCATGACAGAGAAAGATACTGAAGAAGAGAGAGAGAGAGAGAGAGGGAAAATAAATAAATAAATATAAAAACAAAAGTCTCACCATACCCAGAATAGCACAACCGTCAAAATGGTTGCTTTTGGAGCTAACAAAAAGTTGTGTTTTTCTTGCTCACTTTCTTTCCCTGGAAAATTTGTCTATTCTTTTTATCTTTCTTTCCCGGAAAATGGTCCTGATTTTCTTACTTCTCTTCCTGGAATCTGTGGTGATTTTGTGATTCTGGAGAATGAATTGAATGAGGGATGGGTTTAGGTACATTGAATTGAATGCGTTGGAGGTGTTTTTGGTAAATATGGGATCAAGATCCTTCTGTTCTGAAGACTCCGATTGTTCCTATGATATTTAATTAATTTTGTTTAATTGGTCCACTTTTATTTTTAAATTTAGGGAGGCAAGGATAATGACATTTTAAACTTTTTCTATACTAGGATTTTGGTGCCAACTCCCATGTGCCATGTATCTTCACTTTGACATGCCCTCAACTTTATACCAACTTTGGATATAGTTATAAATAGATAACTATGAGTACAAACTTTAGGCGCTATCGATCTGTGATGCGCTTAGTTAAGTAGTGGAGCGGGATTGACAAGAGCATTTGGTTAAGTCTAGCGCTTTAAGTGGTTTAAGATATGCAAGCTGGTGAAGAGGACATCAATGTCTTTAGACTGATTAAGTGTGTTTGTCTTAAGGAGTCTCGGGTGGCGGAAACAACAGTTTTTCAAATAATGTTTGAGATTAACATATATCAAGTGTTTCAAGTCATTTGGACTAAATGAGTGGTTTACAGTATCTTTTGTATTGTGATTTTTCACATAAGCAACTTGTCTAGGTGATTTGACAGTTTTGCTTTCTTTTTATCCTCATAAGTTTGCAAATAGAGTGACTTATGCATTATTTAGGAAATCTAATTTTATGTCAGACATTGTTATTCGAGAGATGAGTGTCCTCCCAAATAATTGAGTGCGTTTGTATTTTTGAAATTTATGCAATAAAGTAATTTTAATGTTAAACGCCTTTGGTTCTCTTCTCCTTTTGCACGTTAGGGTTTCAAACAGCGTCGCCTCCTTTGGTCGTCATTCTCTTGTAAAATTGTTTCAAATTTTTTGGTGAACGGTGACCCATAAACATATATTAATAGTATATTTAGTTATATGTTTTTGAAAAAACGGAATTTTCGTTTAGATAATGATTTTTTGTCATGTTGACAAGCGTTTAAGTTGCAATTTTCTTAGATTTTTACAAATAATCTCCAACGAGTGCAAATAGCATGATGGAGGCCTTGTCGGTCAACGAGTAGTTAGTTGGGATGTGGAGCAGGGTTGACAAAGTATTTGGCCGAGTCTGTGGCGCTTTCAAGGAGCTCAAGCTCTGCAGGCTGATGTAAGAACATCAGTGTCTTTGGTCTGATTAAGTGAGCTAATGCTAAGAAACCTCAAGTGGTGGAAACCATGGATCCTCCGAATAATGTTTGAGATTTGACATATATCAAGTGTTTCAATCGATTCATGCCAAATGAAAGATTTCCCGTGCATCTAGTTTTGTGATTTTCTTATATAAACAATTCGAGGTTTAGTAAGTTGGTGTACGAATTAAAACTCAGCCCAAATATTGACAAAATGATAAACGTTTGACATTAAATTATTAAATCACATCCTCTACATACATATTTTTAGGTTGGGACAAAACATTTGCACACGTGTACCTTAGGTTTCTCCAAAAATTAGATTATCCTACACAAAAACTGCTCTTAAATTGTTGTAGTCATCGACGTCCAAGTTTCGCCGGTGCCGTCTTGCGATCCACATCTCTATAAATTGAATTTTACATATGATTGATTGATGATTGTAGCTGTAGTCGCCGCAGTTATTGTTCCAAATAATTAATATTGCATTGACGACAGATTTTGTAGCTGGGACGGACAACATTTTTATGATTACCAGACTATTGGGCCGATGGCAAAAGACTTTCTCGTCGGAGACAGATTATGTAAATCCTGATTCATCTCAATTTTATACATTTACACATTCGATCAACTATTTTATTTTTCAAAAACTAAGATTGTTGTCTCGCAACGTCAAACTAAATAATAATTGTTGTTTGATGATATTGATACCATCAGTTTTCAACTATCCCGTTGGAGCTCACACCAACGCACCAAAGTTATCCCTCATGACCGGAAGTACATGACATTATCTTGCCAGTACTGAATAATTCAAAATTTTCACTGAGTCGGGATATCGAGTTGGCATAGCAACGGAAGAGGCGCCATTGCACGACGCCTCCCCACTTGGACAACGTCGAGACGAGCATTCATCGATATACACCGTGTGAGTGAGCATGATAAACTCCGAATTCTCCAAATCGGGCTCCTCCTAAAGCAACTCATACCCATTGTTTCTGCGAGTCAAATTCTCGAAGAATACTCTATGAGGCGGAGGTAGATGACCCGCAACAGTCACCTACGAACATTCCAAATAAAACAAACGAGTTTAATGTGAGGGGAAATCTGACAGAGTTTTCTCTATGATACGAACATCCCATATTTACTAAAACTTGTAAATATGTTAAAGTTGCATAGAGAAAGACACTTCTATATATGTAATTAATCGGAGTCTAGATCACCATCAGACATAACATTAATCAAATTTTTGACTCCCATATAGTTCATGCAAATAGTAATTATTTTGATGTATGTAAATGTTCAGAAAAGTAATATACTAATTAGCGTTCGTGATGTGGTTGCATAAGACATGAAGCCTTCAATATCTTATGAGTGGGCTCGCGTGCTCTCAACAAGCTTCTAGGGAGAGGGATGATGAACTTTATAACTTACTCTCGAATGAAAATTAGTTTAAGTGTAGTAAAACGGTTTAAGAGTGTCAACCGCGAGTTTGCGAGCCCGCTTAAAAGACCCATGGTCTAGAAAAAAAAAATAATTTGGTTATTTTTGGATTAACCTAAGATATACTAATAAAAACATAACACTGCGTTAAATTTTATTTATAACAATCTCAATGAATTTGTGAGAGATTAAGCTACTCCACTAGATCTAATTTTCTTTTAACGATGTTTTGTAACAATTAATGACCACTAAATTAGTGTATGCCAAAGCTTATGTTTCTTGGTTTATGTTGCTGACACTTGGAATGGACGATTAGCACAAACACATCTTTTGGAGGTTTGTTCAAGTCTGATCTAAACACTTAGCTCTCGGAGAAATTGAAAAGAATTCCAAGTGAAAGCATTTTATTCGGCCGACAATGGCACTAAATATTAAAGACAAAAGTTAAGAAAGAAAACAAATGGGATTAGATCTTTCACAAACTTTGCCTGAAAGCAATGGATATATAATACTTACTAGGTACCTGATTAAATAGTTTGCCAAGTTTTTGCACATATTAAATGGGAACATTTAGGTAGGTTTTGTGCAAATTTAAAAATTAAGAGCAGAACTCTAACTAACTATTAAAATTACAGAGAAAAAACTGTTAAGTAATTTTTCAATCAACCACTAATACACCAGTTCTTGGTTGGAAATATGATAGATTATTATTACCATTACTCTTAAGTTGAAAATGAAAATTTGACAAAATGAAAATAGGGAGTCAACAAGACTTACAAATTTAAAT
Organism: Pelargonium nanum; assembly: GCA_036897485.1. NCBI lineage: Eukaryota > Viridiplantae > Streptophyta > Magnoliopsida > Geraniales > Geraniaceae > Pelargonium > Pelargonium nanum. The sequence continues at coordinate 6,133 of JAYMTF010000868.1, read as the reverse complement.
GCTACGCGCATAAAACAATACAAAGGAAGATTCAAAGAATTATTCCTCCCATTCTTGGGGAGATCATTGTTTCTTAGCTTTTTTTTTTTTTTTAACTCTTTTTTATCAGAAATGACACCATGGGTATAGTATTTAAAACTTCTAATTAAGTAATTAACAGAAGAAAATACCCTTCAAATAATTTCAATTTATGCTTTTCTTACTTAATGTTTCAAAAAGCCCTTAATCTTTGAGTAATGTTTATGTCCTGAATGTTGTACATGAGAAAATAATGTGTTAATTAATGACACATGATACATTAGCTACTTTATTGACTTCTCGGCTGAATTATAAGACGTTAGAGTACAATATGTCTTATAAAATAGACCGTCTAATATGGTATCATATATATCAAATTATTTTTTGTTGGAACTTAATTTTTAAACTACAAAAATATAAAATATAAATCCATCACGTATATCACCACGTCACATTGTCCATAATTTTTTTATATAGAAAATCTTAAACATTTAGCATTTTTCCTCGATCTCTACCATTATCAATTATTAGCCTATCCAAATATTGTCTTCTCCACGTACACATATATATGCTTCTTCTTCTTGTTCAACAACTTCTTATTTCTATTTATCCTCGTTGAAAAGCTGCCTATTATGGCCTTCACAAAACAACAACAAAAAACCTTGTCTTCCTCTACAAAACATATATTATAAAGTCGCGGGCGTGCGTGGTAACCAAAGCTCTCATTTCGAACATTACAGCGTGTCCGATGCCGACCATTGCCGCTCTCTCACTCTGTTTTCGATACAACTTTTGATCACAACATCGCTATAAATATACCCCGATTCCACCATAGTCAAACACACACTCACAGAACACATAACTTTAGCTTCTACTAGCTAGCTATCTCCAATGGCTTCCACCAACATCCTAGTACTCGCCGCCATCGCGCTCATCGTACTTCCAACAATAGCCATGGCAACGGACTACACAGTCGGAGGCGATAACAAGTGGGCCAACAATAAATTCGATTACCAGGGTTGGGCCAAGGACAAGGAGTTCTTTGTCGGAGATAATCTAGGTATGCAGTAAATTAATCATATTCACACTACAAGAAAACTCGCGATTTGTGACAAAAAATTTTGTCACAACTCTATGAATTTCAATTACAAAATGTAATTTGTGACAGAATTATAATACAAAATATGATTTCTGTCACAATCTGTGATGACAAATTTTCGTCACAGTTTGCAACTTTTTTGTAGTGTCGTGACCTTACGTACTCATAACATGCAGAGACGGAGCCACAGTGTAGAGTTGGGGCAATTGCCCCAGTGAAGTTTTGGTTTTTAAAATTGCACCACTAATTTTTATATTTTTTTATATTTGTCCCTCTCCAATTTTATATTTGCCCCCACAATTTTTTTTAAATTTTTTTCATTGCCCCCTTTAAAGTTTATGCATAAATTTAAGTGGCTAAATTGACTCTAACTAGAGAGTTATACATATATTGTATTAATAGTCTATTCTACAAATTAAGCTATGATACTTTTTGTGTCATGTTTCAAATTAATTAATATACGTATAAAAGAAAGCAATAAATGACAAAATGGAAGTTCAAAAACGACAATATTTTAAAAAACACATGTTTTCATGCTGGAAATTCATGTTCTGGAGGTGCAAATAGTAAAAATTGAGAACAATATTCGGTGAGATCTGTGTTCAAAATATTTTATTATATAGTATAATAAAATGTTTTGTAATTACTTTGTCCCCACTAACTAAAAGTTCTGTATCCGTCCCTGATGATATGTCACTTAATTAATGGTGTTAACGTTGTTGCATTATTGCGATATATATTTGCAGTGTTCGAATACACAGCCGGCAGTCACAATGTGTTCAAAGTGAACCAAACCAGCTTCAAGAATTGCACAATACCGCCGGCAAATGAGGCATTCACTTCAGGACATGACGTCATTACTCTTATGAAACCAGGGCAAAAGTGGTACATTTGTGGTATTGCTGACCACTGTACAAATGGCCAGAAGCTGTCCATTATGGTTAACGAGGCGGCGCCGACTCCGTCACCAACTCCTGCCACATCTGCGGCTCATGAGATCGCCACCGCCGCCTCTCAACTTGTCATGGTTGCAGTAGCAGCTGCAGCAATCTTATTCTAGACTTCCAATCTGCATCAACGTAAGAGAAGCTTTGGTTTCTTTTTTTCTTTTCTTTATATATATATGGTGGTCAAAAAATAAGAATTTGTGTGGCATTAAGATTGTCTTATATGGACAAGTCACCTAAACTTTAATTCTTGTGTTGGATATTAATAATTGATTCATGCTAATAAAAAGATTTTTCTTGTGTTCATTTGTTGCTATTCAATGGTACTTGTATCCGTCTGTTAGGTGTTATCGGGTCTTCTCTCTCTAAAAGCTCGTACAAAAGGGCGATGTTTTCCACTAAACATCAATTGGTTCCACAACCGATGTGGGATAAATACAAGAATCTCATATTTCACACATCGGGTTTATGTTCTCAGTCCTTGACTTAATATAGATCCATTGGTTTCCTTAGTATATACACATGGTAAATAGTTTTTTTTATTATTATTAATTTTTTTATGTTTGCACACCTATATTTGGAAGAGTTTAGAGTTTCTGTCCCTTTGTTGAAGCCATGAGATCCTTAATTTTTGGCTCCAAAGTGATGACCATTCTTTGGATTTTTAGAATAATTGGCCTTGAATGTAGGGATCTTTTGGAGAGTAGAGCTCTAATTTGGTCACATATGATATCAAGTAATTGATTGATGGAGGCTTCTAGTTCAGAATCTGTGGATTCAAGATTTTCAAAGATGTTCTTATTCCAATCGTTGAGAGCTTTCTTGAGAAGGTGTAGCTTTTTTCCAAAGAATAAAGAAGAAGATCATGTGACATTGAAGCTTCATTAGGTAGCAGACTCTACAAATCTTCAGAATTTAGGATGCTCTATCCAAATATTGATAAAATTGAAAGGTCTAGGGTCCCATTCAATGGGTAGTGACCTGAGAGTTTATTGTTGCTGAGTTTGTTTGCATTGATAAATTCCAAAATATTTTGAAGAGACAAAAACTCAAGAGAAAACGGATGAAATTCAAGAGAAAGAGAAAGATCAAATATTTATTCTCTGTATTACAATATTTGCAATCGATTCAACCATGTAAAAATATAATTGTTGGTTGAAAGGCAAACCATAAAATGCAATAAATGTATTCTCTTTGATCACATCGCTAAAAATTGTAGATCACAAGATGTACAACAATCAAATCAGACAGATGCACATTATCGTAGTGTTGGTCCCGAACATCTCTTATCTCATCTACCAATTCTCAATCCAATGTTTGAATCATTTGCACTTGAATAAAAGATGGAAAATACTTTTTTTTTTACATGTATTTGATATTATTAATGAAAATATTTAGTGTAGAAAATTGAGAAGTTTCAATAATCTAATGAATTCATTAATTGAGTTCAAGTAAAAACACAGAAAAAAATAAAAAAAAATGAATTCATTAGAAATATTGTTAATACTTTGTACATCTTTTATTAAAGATGATTCAAAAAAAATTGTTTGATTTTTTTCTCATGAGATTTGATGCATGTATAACAATAAGATTTTGCAATTGTTAGTGTATAAATTATTAACATTTGTAAACTAAAAATCATAAAAATATTTTTTATTCCCTTAAATAAATAAATGTAAATAAATATATTACAACATTGAAATATATTCATTTTATACGCTAAACATTTTCTTTAGTTATACCAAATACATGAGAAAATACATATAAATTTAATACATGTGTGAATCATTCTTAAAAAAAAATTACTGAACAAGTTGATAATTAGATCATAGTATAAGACATGAGAGAAGGATACATAGCAACAAATAAACACAAGAAAAATCTTTTTATTAGTACGAATCAATTATTAATCTCCAATACAAGAATTAACGTTTAGGTGACTTGTCCATAAAAGACATGTCTTATGGAAGTCTAGAATAAGATTGCTCCCATGAGCCCAGCACTAGATGATGTGGCAGGACTTGGTGCCGGAGACGGCGCCGCATCGTTAACCATAATGGACAGCTTCTGGCCATTGACACAGTGCCCAGGTAAACCACAAATGTACCACTCGGTCCCTGGTTTTGTAAGAGCAATGACGTCATGTCCTGATGTATAAGCCTCATTTGACGGCGGTATTGCGCAATACTTGAAGCTGGTTCCGTTCACTTTGAACACATTGTGACTGCCGGATTGGTATTTAAACACTGCAAGTATACACATTGCAACAACGTTAACACCAATTAAGTGACATGTCATGAGTACATAAGGTCGTGAATATGATTAATTAATATACTATATATATAAATATACCTAGATTATCTCCGACAAAGAACTCCTTGTCCTTGGCCCAACCCTGGTAATCGAATTTATTGTTGGACCACCCGTTATCGTCTCCGACTGTGTAGTTCATTGCCATGGCTATTGTTGGAAGTACGATGACGGCGAGTACTAGGATGTTGGTGGAAGCCATTGGAGATAGCTAGCTAGTAGAATTAAGCTAAAGCTATGTGTTTTGTTGATTGATGTGAGTGTGTGTTTGTTTGACACTATAAATGGTGGAATGGGGTCTATTAATTATAGTGATGTTGTGATCAAAAGTTGTATCGAAAACAGGCTGAGATCGAGAGCGGCAATTGTCGGCATCTGACACGCTATAATGTTCGAAATGAGAGCTTTGGTTACTACGTACGGCCGCGACTTCATTGATATATTAATATATATGTAGTAGGAGATTGGTGAAGAAAAGGTTCTTTTTTTGTTGTTTTGTGAAGGTCAAAATGATCAGCTTTTCAACAAAATTTTTAATGTAAATTGTGGTTGCAAGATGACGAAGAATATGTGTGGAAAAGACAATATTTGGATATGCTAATATACTATTTTTTTTAAATAAAAAATCAAACTATGTATTGAAGGGGGTCGAGATCCAACAAGTTTTTAATTACGAATGGGGTGACAAGTCATTCACTTCGATATTTCTGACATAGAATTCAAACACGTAGCTACATCATGAGCTATCTGGTTCGCAGAACGGTTCACAAAAGAAAATTCTATTCTAATGACATAATAATAAGAAAAATCACAAATATTTGAAATAATCAAATCAAATGCATTAGTGTCACCCTCCCCTCCGGCTTGGACTGTAGAGACAACTGAGACTGCGTGTGATTCGATGATGACATCAAGCTAGCTTCTCTCACTAACCCATTGTACGGCTTCACAAATCGCCATAGCCTCCACTTCTCTCGCCAGTAATGAGCCGGACCAAGATACCTTCTAGCCTCCTCCACAGCTACAACCCAAGAAATCCCGAACTATCCATCCTAATCCAACTTTGTTTGACTTGATAATAATTAATGGTCACGTAGGTAATGACATATTTTCAGTTTTCTTGCCGGTAAGAAAGTAAGAGTTTGTTTTTGTTTTTTTCTTGCTGTTATTTGTTTCCTCCTCTGATGTGCGAACTTGTCAATATGTATAAAGTCTTTACCGTTGTATACTATCTCCGGGAAGATGTATACCATTATACATTAAATACGTATAGGATTATATGTTTTTTTAATCCAAGGAAATTTTCAATGATATAGATGACAAAAACTTGGACTAGATATAACTGTAGAGTTACTACCAATATATCATGCTTGTAGTTCATAGTTCAAACTTCAAAGTCCTCCGAAATGTGTAGTTGAACATAATAAATAGAAGAGATGAGACTCTTCTCTTGATTTTTATTTCCTCATTGACTAGGAATTATAAGTCACATATCTTATAATAGAAAACAAATTAAACATAAGAAACATAATTACCCCAAAAACACGTTATTGTATAAATTAATAAGTGCACAAAAATGTGAAACAATGAGAAAAGGTTCTGATGCACTATTTTCGTCTATGCTTTTGACAGAAACCGTTTGTCGTAATCGTCCAGCGGTATTTTCTAATCAATCTCTCTTCTTTGAGTTCTAATCGATACAATAAGGTACCATATTGCTCCAAATTGTATGATCGAGACGCTGCAAGATAGAACACGC
>JAYMTF010000867.1:0-28967 GCA_036897485.1 Pelargonium nanum | reverse complement strand
TGTCTTATAAACTAACGGTGTTATAACAAAAATTCCAAAATGAAACCACAAGGAGCTATGTGCAACTAAGTGTACCATAATGTGTTATTTGCTTTAAGTGAAAACCCCATAAGGGTTATCCGCAATTTGCCCAAAGAACAAACACATCTATAACAATTATCGGTGATATCAAGTGGTGACGCCTATATTTCTTTTAACTGACATCACAAGTGGTAGTAGCATGCGAACTACACAATTTTCCATTATAGTGCCTCTAGCCCAGTGCATGAGCATCAGCAGAGATTTCATGTGTTACATAAACATGCTAGAGTCCCTTTTGGCACTTAACTACATCCTTTTGAGAGAAATGGTCAGAACGTTGTTCAACTAGTTGCAGATATTGTACACGCTTTAGAAAGGATACAACATGATAACAAATCTTTACGTTTGACGATACCAACTTAAGCGATACAAGAATTTCCTTTGTAATTCCATTTGTCCTCCACTATACTTTCTACTGATAGCTTTAGCTTTTCAACTATAGAGCTCCAACAATTAGGCCCTTATTTTCAATTCTCTTGATTCAATCACTTAAATATCATATAATACATGAATAAGTAGTGTGGTTTCAATAACCTTCCACCATATGCCCATCATTCTCTTATATAACTGATGTGTGAACAGCTTGTCCCTTATCTTTTGTTCTATATTTTTGTAGCTTGTCTCTTACAGTGTGATGAAGCAACGGTACACATAGTGGGACTAACGAAGAAACTTGAAAGTTAAAAGTATTAAACAAGGATAAATTCTGTATAGAGAAAGCAACACAAAAACAATAGTTTCTGAACGAATTGCAGCAAATAAATGTTTTTTTTTTTCGAAATCTGATTAAAAAGAATGAACTGAGCTCTGTATGTGTGACTAGAGAGAGAGAGAGAGGTACCCCATGTAGGCGAGTGCCAGCACTGATGCGTTGAATCCAAAGAGAACGCATTTCACGCTTTTTGTTGCGTCGGTCTCTGTAGGAATACTGCAATGCCTTCTCCACCCTTTCCCGAGCTATCCTTATACAGTTCTTTGCCCTTCCCCTAAACCCCTTGGCAAGCTTCAAAATCTTGTTCTTGTTCATTTTTCCCTCTTTTGCTGTGCATTTACAGACCAAGAAAAACAAATTAACAATAAAAACCAACCAAAATAGACAAGGAGCCAAACTGGTCACAGAACAAAAAAATCATATACACTTCATTTTCTTCAATTCAAATTAAATGCAAGACTCAAAAGGGGTTTTCAACAGTCTATAGATCTTGAAGCCATGGAAATTAAGAACTCAAGAGCACAGCACACAAAATTCAACTAACATCAAACTTTCAAGTTGAGGTTTTTAACTCCCAAATATACAAATGAGTCCTTAAAAAGGAGCTGGAAGGTGAACCGATAACGGTAGGAGTCAGTTCATGCATTCAATAAAAATAAAAATTAAACTTTACCAATAAATATAATAAACCTAAGGTTTTAAGTATAAAACCTAAAAAAATCCGACAACTAGCTGAAGCAGTAGCGCCGTCGCAGACCAAAATAGCAGCAGTAATGCCAAATCTTCAACAAGCCCAACATATAGTGAAAAAGAAAAAGAAATACCTTACAAAGAAGCTGGTGATGGCGGCACTGCAGAGAAGAGAAGAAGCTATGCGGTGGAGATGTAAATGCTCAGGGCACTGAACTGAACTGCAGACACAGTACAAGTTCAGAAGAGTATGGGTTGGACTTTGGAGAAGTTAGTGTTAGGTTTTGTATAACGGGCCAGTCTATTGAATCAAATAAACATGAGTTTAGCCCATTTTACGTTAGAAAAACCATAGTTTCACATAGCCCAAGTCCAACACTAATATCTTATTTGTCTGGCCGGGTACGATGTAAATCGGACCTGTGAGGTGATTGGTTCCCCGTTCCTGGTTGGATCGGGTATTCCCTTACCCAAAAAAATGTCGTTCAGCATTTTGTTGGCTGTGATTTAAAAACTAGACCGATTCAGTCGATCGGAATGGTTCAACCGAGACTCGGTAGCTCAATTGACGCAAGTTTTAACTTTCAAGTTACTCGGAAGTATGGTTAAACTCGGTGACCGGGTTGAACTGATCAGCTGGTTTTTGAACATTTTTTTTCAAATTTAAATGTGTAAATTTCTTTTATTGAGTTTTTTTTTTCAAAAGATTTTATTGAAATTAAATTTATTTATCTACCTATAAAATATATACTTCTCAAAATTTCAACCGCTAACTATTAATTAAATTAAATTTTGAATGATCAAATAATAAAAAGCGTATTATACACATTGATAAAATAACATAGAATAAAATTCTTGAAACCTTGTTATACTTTGGATTAAGGGCAAAGGAAGTCCTAGTGTGATTGAGTTAGGGGGCTAAAATTCTTGGACAGATATGTGTCAAACTTTGCTAGATGTGTTGATGAGAATGATAAGGATCACTCATGGATGTGAGAGTTAAGGATCACTCGTAACCTAGTCCGTCACCACCCTTTAGGTGGGAGATTGAGCTTAGCAGAACCTTTAGCGAAGCACTTGTGATTTGTGAGTGATCTCAAACTCTCGTGGTGTTGTTAGTGATCTTAAACTTTCATGGCTGTGAGTGATCGTATTCTCTCATACTTGGGATGTTTCACTGAAGGGTCCCCAAGACCAACCTCGCGCATGAAGTGCGTTGAGGTCTAAAAGGTGAGTGGGAACACTCTGAGCTCTATCTCCATAGCTCGTGGAGGCAGTCAAAGACATTATTGATGAGCATAGAAGAAAAAAACACAGTCAATTTCATTATTATGGAATGATAAGAGCTCAATGCGTATCAATTACGAAACTTTATTCACTCTTCAGGTGGTATAGTTATTTCAATCCTTAATGGTACAATCAAGAACATCCAACGGAGTACTTGTTTAAAACACAAAGGTCTGGTGCAGAAAAATCATTTAGAAAAGTGCAGATGGAGAGAGCCTACTTGGTTGAAAACTTGAACAACATGTAGTGATAGTAAGGCTTTTCTGGGGTCACAATCACTGAAGGGAAATTGGGGTGGTTCACTGCATCTGGGAACCCTTGAGTCTCCAAGCACAAGGCTGCATGAGCTTTGTACACAAACCCGCCTTTCCCCTTTGTATCGGACAGTGCATTGCTCGTGTAGAACTGCACGCCCGGAACATTGGTTGAAAGCTCCATCACTCTTCCCGATTTCTTGTCGTGCACTACAGCTACCTTCTTCAGCTTCTTCTCCGGTCCATCAAGCACATAGTTGATATCATAACCAGAAGGCAGCTTCTTGATCCTGCTTCCCACAGTGTGGGGCTTGAGGAAGTCGTAAGGCGTTCCTTTCACCGCCACAAATTTGCCTGTGGGAATTAGATGGCTATCCACTGCAGTGATTTTGGATCCGAAGATTTGTACTTCTTCGGACAAGATGGTACCACTGTCGTGTCCACCTAGGTTCCAGTATGTGTGCTGAGCTAGATTTACTGGGGTAGGCTTGTTTAGAGCTTTTGCTCTCATTGTTACACTATACTGATTGTATCCAAAAATCTTGTACATGACACTGACTAGGACATCGCCGGGAAATCCTGCAGAGAGCGCACATTTTATACATGTAATTAAATTGTATGTTTCATTCTAAGATCAAAGCCAGGGCAGACCAGATAATCATTAAAACATAGAGTAAATAAACATATGATAGTTGATACCTTCTTCGCCGTCAAAGCTGTGGTACGTGAAGACAATGTGAGGAGAATCGCCATTTTTCTTGTACTTGCTTACATTCCAGGCACCATCACTAAATCCCTTGGGGCCACCTAATGTGCGTTTAACGATTCAATCAGGCAAATTATAAAAATGTTTAACCTTTAGTACCAAAATTAAGGAAACTGAATTGATAGTAGAATGTACCATGGAGCATGTTTTTGCCTTCATTAGGAACTAGTTTATATTGTTTTCCATGTAAAGTGAATTTAGCGCCTCCAATTCTGTTTGCAACCCGCCCAACAATGGAACCAAAGTACGATGTATCATTCTACAAAAAGGAATTGCCAATTCGTATTCGTGGTTATCATTACATTGATCTCTAAATGTATTGTATTGTTGACAGTATACGAGCAAATTGGAAAATGATGTGATTTACTTCTGATTCTGAGAGTCCATTTGCAGTAATAACTTAGCCAATGCAGAATAGAAAGAAATATGTATGTAGATAAGTTTCCTATCAATAGATAGTTGACAGATGATAACAAGTTCCCATTATAGTAACCGGTTCTTACGGGGAATCCTCCCTGCCCATGTGACATTAACAACACATGCAATCACCAGATTAAGAGGTCAACTAAACTAATTAACAAAAACATTTCAATCTTATATGCAAATATATATTAAGGAGTCAAACATGCAACTGATTAACAGTGATATTATATTTTTATATGCAAAATTTCCATTTATGATAACCAGGTTTAAAGCCGCCATACCATGTGACATTCATACATAAACAAGCAAAGCTTAGGTCAAAAAGAAAAAGAAAACTTGGGATCCTTTTATATAATATATATGATGCGCAATTTTGTATCTGTACGGGGAATCATCCACACCATGTGACATTCACACACATATATGCAATTTCTTCGATCTAAATTATATGCTGAGTAAAGCCAACTTGGCATTTTTGTATAAATATAGACTTACAAACACATATCTAAATGTGTGTGTCTATATGTGCATACTATAGTTCATAATTGCACATACAAGACAAAATCTCAACTTGTCGTAGTTAAAATCCAACCAACCAAAAGTCACATGTTGCTAGCTGTTGATGGAGGTTTTTTAAGAAAAAAATTGACTTTTCAAGTCATGGAGTAGTGTTTCAATGCATAATGAGACAGGCCAACTACAAGTTTTCCTTCTGCATATCCCTACTTTTCTAGGAACACTATCCCATTTGTTCAATTACTGTGAAAATGGAAAAGAAGTTTGTTTTTGAGGAAAGTGTGATAGTTCAAAGCATATAATTGGAAAAAATTCTTACATTAACATAATCAGCTAAGAAGTTAGTACTAATTAAGCTTGGCTGATATTTAGTGAAGATGAGGGGCACTAATTAGCTGTTTTATTTCAAGGAAATTGTAAATTGTTAATGATTGTGAGTTGTGACAATGATGGCATAGACTCCTCTGTTCTGTATTCTCATCTAGACTAAAGAAACAATTTCAGAAAAGAAAATTAGAAATGTGGAACACACAAGTCTGAAATGTCAAAACCATCCTTCCTCATGAAGATGAAGAAGCATTGTCTAAGCAAGACAAAGAGGTACTTTAAACATTCCAATGAATATTGTGGTATTATCTGTTAGCCATTTTGTTGAATGGTCAATTCATCATCACAAACAAACACTACATCATGAAATGTCAAAACTATCCTCATTAAGAAACATAAAGAAGCACTGTCTATGGAAGACAGAGAGGTAATTTCAGTATAACCAAACCGAATATTATCTGTTTATGCCCATTTTCACAATAAAAAAAATGGTTTTGGGATGCTGAAATGGTCCATTTCTTCCCAAGAAACCAAAACAAAATTTAAGAAAAATTAGCACAGTAAGTTAAAAGACGGCATTCCCAAAGTCCAAGGCAGCATCAAAACTTGACAAGATTGAATTAATAGTACTAACCATGTACTCCTTGGCTGAATCAAATCCAAGAATAACATCAGACAACTTTCCTGCAAATTTTAGAAAGAAAAAAAAAAAAAAAAGTTAAATTCTTGAGAAAAGCCAAAATTGAAAAAACATTAGGAAATGGTTTTGAAGATGGAAGAGAGACCATTTTTGTCAGGGAGGATCACAGACATCACAGTGGCTCCCCAGTTGGTGAGCTTGACAGAGAAATTTCCTTTCTTGAGCTCATAAACGCCTAGCTTAGGTTTTGCAGCAGAGGCATGGACAAGCCCAGAAGCAACCAGGATGGTAAAGATGCAGAGCAGGACTGTGGTTTTGGCCATTGTTTAGAAGAGAAAAAGATGGAATCAAGTGTCTTGAAAGCTTGTGGTGGGTTCTTTTATAGAGCATCATGTGAAGTGTGTAGGAAAGATGAAATAAACATGTGTCTATTCTCGGGAGGGCATTACAAAATTATGACGTGCCACCACCTATTGTGTGATAAAAGTATTGCAGTGTTATTAAAATATTATTAATACTATTATATTATATATTCATCACTGCTAAATAAATGTCTTCCTTATTGTGGCTCATGAATCGTGTCCCAAACTAAGTTGGCATCTGTAAAATTAAAAAAATAGTATTTTTAAGTAATCTGTTGCAGATATAAAAGCTCCATTTGTACACTAAAACTAAAGAAGACTATTGAGATTGTAATGGAGTATGCACTTTCACAAAGTTTAATTTGATTATGCAACTCAAATGATGCAATGTTCTAATATTAGAAGATTTCAACTACACACATCAATGATTTTGAACTATCTAAACAAGCTATTTCTGATAACATTGCTCTCTGCTAAAACATGTATCCTTCCTGATCCGTTGGTACTACCTGTAATGATTTTGGCACTCCATCAATGTTCAAATTTCTCATCTCTCGAGTGAAGAGATTGTACAACACCAACTCCCCATTCCCATTCTCCATAAACAACTCACCATTTTTCCAGAACCAAAGAGGTCTCTCAATTCCCGCAAGAGGCCCAACAGTAAACAACTTAGCCCAAGATTCCTCCACACCGAATTCAAGCATCACCCATATGTGAAAACATTTCTCCACAGACATTTCAAAATCAGGAAACACAACCATCGCAACAGTGTTGCAGTGATCATTCAGTACCAAAATGTGCCTCCAATATCGATGAACATCATGAGAACTGAACCGATCTCCGACGAGCACGCACGCATCGGGAATAGCTGTTGTCCCGAACACCTCGTCCCGTATAAGGAACCAAAGAATGTTGTTGCCATAGTAGTCGTCGCGACGATGAGCCCACCACAAGAACATGCCATCCGCGCAAGCCATGGTCATAGCCCTGTGGCTAGGATCGGGGTAGGCAAAGGCCGGCACCACAACCCCGTCTATGCCTCTCCAGCAATCAGCCCTCAAACTATACACCTCGACTTTGAAAACTCGCGGCGCTTTGTCGTCTTTGTACCATAGAGCCCCAAACCTCACCACTTTATAGTCATTGGTGCTGGAGTCGTACCCGAATCCTACGTCCGGGCCAACTTTATCAAGCGTTGTCCCGGGGGGGTTGGAGACGTGGGAAATGGGAACAACTCTTGTTTCTCCGGTCGCAGGAGTCCAAAGGACGATGCGATCATAGTTGGGTTCGTGGAGACAGAGCATGCCATTGCAAGAACCCAAGATTTGGATGTCCATTTCCTCTATAATATCAGTGAACTCTGGATATGGTAGCTCTAGAGTTTCAGATGTCTCTTCTAGTGTTCGATACGAGAGCAATGAGAAAACGTGGTCGTATTTAGTCTTGTCGCGACGCTTAATGAGGAGATGTGTGGGAGGGTGTGGATGAGGGTTCTTGGGGAGGAGGAGGGTTTGGATCAAGAACTGGGTATCGATGAGGGAGTGCCAAGATTTGCAGACGCATTTCAAGCGTAGGAGATATTTGGGGGAGAGCTTTGAGAGGATGTGGAGGACTATTTCTTCAGGAAGGTGCGTGATGGGAAATATGGACATTTTGTTTTGTTGATGGCTCTGTTTCTTGGGAGGGAGATGGTTTGCTATGGCCTGCCTTGTTCAGTTTCTGTTTTATAATTTGGATGTAACTGAATTGTGAGCATAATTTGGGAGAGATAGGAGGAGTTGGTTTTGTTAATTGTTATAGATGTTTAGTTTCACAGTTTTTGTGTTGACTAGTTACTTTGACAAATTCTACTTTCCTCATTCCTCATTTTCGTACTATGCAACAACTAGACGAGCTTAGCTTTAAATTTTCATAGAGCATTTGGGTTTATAACCTTGCTTCTCAATTTAATTAACTTTTTGAGGTTGTCATTGGTACTAAGGAAAAACATGACCAATTGTCACGAATCGAAAGAACCGGTCCTTTGCGGCGCTCCAAACTCCCGCATTCAGAGAGAGACCAACCTCTTTCATGGGCGTCAAAACCATATAAAACACATATATTGGCAAAAGAGGTTATACATCCACTATTAGCACACTGATCATCATCTGATGTGCAAGTATAGGAGCATGCTGCATGGCGAAAACCACCTTTAAGACGTATGGAGGAGACTCATTCTTTCAGGACTTGACATAATGTCAAGATTCTTGATTGCTCTCGCACAAAATTAGTAGATCTAAATATCATACTTTTATCAGAGAAACACCTAGCAAACTTTCATGAAACTAAGCTTCAAAATGAATTTGTGTCAAAAAAGATAACATTTGACATGTTCTAGAGAAAGATGACGACCAATTAGAATATGGGTAACAATGTCAATTTATATTAACAATTAACAATGTCGACACTTATACTAACTACAGATTCTTCAAAATGCAAATCTCTAATATTTATGCAAAAATGACAATTTTTCTCGTTTTCTCACACACCATCATGTTCCTTACGCTTCTTGTGAGTACGAATTGTGAATAATTATTTGAATGATTGATAGAGTTCAGGCCTTTAGGGAACAATTAAAAAAAATTAGGGTATCAAAACATTGAGAAAAATAAAATTTAGGGTACCAAAACATTTTAGGTGAAGTTCTTTGGATTCTACGTGGAATGTTAACAAGAACGGCGTCGTTCCGTGTACAAGACCCCTTACATTCAGAATTTTGCATCGTCGCAGCTTTCGTCAGTTCCAAATTCTCCTTAAACCCTCAAATGGGTTCTGCAAGTCGTGCGTCAAGAACCGTTAAATCGCTTAACTACCTCTCTATACTCTACAACATCACCGAATTCAGTCCTTTTTCCCGCAACCCATTTGCCAGTTTATCAAATCTTCACCGCTTTGGCTCGAGCCATCCATTTTCTTCCAGCTCTCGCCAAAACAGCAAAGAAAATGGCGTAGATTTGAGCCAGTACCCGCCTGAAAGGATCCGCAACTTTTCGATTATCGCACACATTGATCATGGCAAGTCCACGCTTGCTGATCGACTCTTGGAGCTGACTGGGACGATCAGGAAAGGCCTTGGTCAGCCCCAGTACCTGGACAAATTGCAGGTATTTACACTTCTGTGATTGCTGTTGTGCTTTATTTTGTTACTCAAGAATTGTGTATTTTCTGGGTTCGAGATAGTGCTTTGAAGTTGAGTTTTTTATTTGTTGGTTAGAAAAAAGTTTTGCAATTTATTTGGTCATTAGTATATTTCTGAGTGTTTATTGTGCTTTATTTTAGTGTCATTTGATATTTTGAGGCACAATTTGCTTTCAGAAGAATAAACTTTCTTCCAGAATGTATAACTTAGAGATCTTCTTGAACTGTTTTAAAGTGGGGGCCTTTAATTATTTGCTATCGGGTTAATTTCTAGCTGCCGTCTTACCTGAATGCTAGTTTCATGCCAATTAGTAATATGATGAATGATTTTTTGATAAACTACAATTCCTCTTGGACCCAGTATCAAGCTATGAGGTTCTTGCAATATGTCAGGAGTTCGGTATCTTCAAGTGGTACTGTTAGAGATCTTTGTAAGATTTGAATAACTATAAAGCTTGCTCTTTGTGTGTGTGTCGGAAAAAAATAAATTTTTTTATATTCATTATTTTCTAACTAATTTATCTGGATTTCGAGCATCCGCCTTGTTACAACCTTTTGTTAAACACCTCAGTATTCAACATATGTTTTTTACTTTGTCAAAACTTAGAAGCAAATAATTAAAACTAGTTTGCTCAAATATTAATACTTGCTACTTTCTTAGCTGCAGAAACATACAATTTGATTAACATATCACATATAACTATATAAGTAATTTCCTTGACTCTAAGTCTCTAACAATTTGAAATAAAAAGCTAGCTAAGAGAAAATTTTACCCAAAAGAATCAAGTTTTGTTGTTTATTGTTTTGACGTTGTTTGCCTTGTAGCGATCAGTAAACATTGAGCTTTGGAGAGACCAGCTCTTGGTCCTCAACAGGGGCACATCACTTGTGCTGTAGTTTCTGTTTTCTCTTAACTTGAAACCAAATGTCTAAACTAGATGTCTGAGTTTGCTACTTTGTACTTTCTACTCGCTGTATGAGAAATGTTGAATCCCTTCAGCAAGAAAGTATTCATCTTTCAGACCAATAAGTTTATTTTAATTTGTAAAAAAGAAAAAAGAAAACTACTTTGAAAGTCTAATTATTCTGAATGTACTGTTTTCTTTTGTATTGATACAGATTTATACCATTAATATGAAAAAAAATTGAATTTTCTTAGGTGGAGAGAGAAAGGGGAATAACTGTTAAAGCTCAGACAGCAACCATGTTCTACAGGCACGATGCCCATGGCATTGACAGTGCAAATGAGCCGCCAAATTATTTACTCAACCTTATTGACACGCCTGGTCATGTGGATTTCAGCTATGAAGTATCAAGGTCTCTTGCTGCTTGCCAGGGAGCTCTTTTGGTTGTTGATGCTGCCCAAGGTGTTCAGGCACAAACTGTTGCTAACTTTTATCTTGCTTTTGAATCCAATCTGACAATTATACCTGTCATAAATAAAATTGACCAACCGACTGCTGATCCTGATCGTGTCAAAGCTCAACTGAAATCAATGTTTGATCTTGATGCCAGCGATGCCCTTTTAACATCTGCCAAAACAGGGCAGGGCCTTGAGCTAGTCCTTCCTGCAGTCATAGAACGGATACCGCCTCCTCCTGGGAAGAGTAGTTTACCTATGCGGATGCTTCTGTTGGATTCTTATTATGATGAATACAAAGGAGTAATATGCCATGTGGCAGTTGTTGATGGTGTTCTTTGCAAGGGTGATAAGATTTCATCTGCAGCGACTGGCCAGTCTTATGATGTTTTCGATGTTGGTTTCATGCATCCTGAACTTACTTCTACGGGAATCCTTCTGACAGGACAAGTGGGATATGTTGTGACTGGTATGCGCTCAACCAAAGAGGCACGTATAGGGGACACTCTTCATCAAAGTCGAGCCACTGTGGAACCCCTTCCAGGTACATCCTTATCTTATTTTTCCTGAAGCAAATTGATCATACTGGATTTACAGGGCAGCATGAAAACCCAGAATATGGAAAGGGAGAGTGCACAATTATAGCACTTAGATATATGGATTTTGGGGCCATTAATACCATTACAGTCATAGTTGTATATTTCAACATCAGGATTGAATTTCTTCCTTGCTTATCACAGTACACATACCCGTATGGAGAGGGTAATTAGACCGTCAATATTAGTTTTACTTCACTGCAATCTAATTTTAGGGTTATTTTGAAAGCTTTTGCTTCCACTTATAGAAAAAGACAGATTTTTCTACTACTCCATAGTATTGTTGTTTTATTTTTTAAAATTAAGGACTTTGCACTTTACAGATATCATATCATTGTTCAAATTGAAGATGGTTTTGTAAATGGGATTACATTTGTTTGGTGGTATGCACCTTTCCTGACACTTTTGACCTTGCCTTTGCTTTTATGTCCTTCCAAAATGCAGGTTTCAAGCCCGTAAGACATATGGTGTTTGCTGGAATTTATCCAGCGGATGGATCTGATTTTGAGGCGCTCAACAATGCAATAGAGAAACTGACATGCAATGATGCCAGTGTCTCCATTACTAAAGAGAGTAGCACAGCGTTGGGTTTGGGTTTTAGGTATGGTGTTTGTTATTTAATAGTTTGTTTCAATCTTACCTAAGAAAGGAATTTATTTCTGTTATTTGGCATCTAATGGAGTGATTTTATGCTTCATTGTCTCCACCTACAGATGTGGTTTCTTGGGCTTACTCCACATGGATGTTTTTAATCAGCGTCTTGAACAGGTAATTTTTTACTTTTAGAAGAAAATCATATAATGACCTCAGGGTTATATGTATAGTTATTCTCATTTGGGGTAGTCATTGCTGTATTATAGTGTAATATTAGGAAAGTGTAGTTACTTTGGCTGTAGTTAGGGCAAGAATAGCTTATCAAAGAGTTAGGGCAAGAATAAATAATAAGGCCAGTTTTTTTTTTTTTCTGTACAATCTTTAATTCCAGAAGAGAAAGGTTTTCCTATGGTGGGAAATAAAAATGATATTTGGGGATTATTACCTGTATTCGTAATAATAAACTATTGGGTATTGGCAACCAAAGATTGACTAATTTGTCTAAGACTTGAGAGTGATAGACTGGATTAATTGTCACCATTACGATAATTATACATGTCATGCCATCACCACAAAATCCATAGAGGACTGAGAGACCATGGATGCCTTAACAATGGGTTACCAATGGGTTGAGTACTTGAGTTGGATGCCTTAACAATGAAATGTTGGGCTTCTTTCTCATTTATGGAAGTCTCTTGAATGAGGTAGAAAGTAGAAACTTAGTTACATTTGAATTTTCTTTTTCTTGCAACCAAACTGGAGAAACAGACAGCTGAAGTGGAGAAAAATTTCCTCTAGAGACTTTAATTCTCGAACAACTAAAGTAAGCGAATATGCTATTCACTAATTAAATTAAGATGGTCTTTCCTTTATATACCTGATTTACTTCACAAAATCTTGCCCTTCTCTTACCTTCATACTTTCTTAACAGAATATTTGGATAAACTATTATGACAATAGATAACTTTGTCATGCACATAGGCCTCATAAAAAAATGTAGCTTTGTATATTGTGTTTTTGGAAATTCAACACCCTCTGTACTTGTATATTACATTGATTGTTGAATCTGTACAATATAGGGCACACATTAGCTATTATTCATGACTTTGGGGAATATTATGTTTGTTGGTATCTATGATCAATGTATATGGTGATACCACAATGAATATTAAGTCTTAACTTGGTGTTATGGATGATAGGAGTATGGAGCTCATATCATTTCCACTGCTCCAACTGTTCCATATATTTTTGAGTTTTCTGATGGAAGGTAAGACTTTCTATTATCTCCTTTAGATCATTTGTCCTAAACCTAGCCAAACAATTTATGTCGGTCTCTTTTTAGCAAAGAACAAGTTCAGAATCCATCTGCATTGCCCTCAAATTCCAAAAGACGAGTCACAGCTTGTTGGGAACCTACAGTATTAGCTACTATTATTATTCCTAGTGAGTAAGCTCTCATACTCCCTCCCCACAAGTACTTCTTTTGTAGCACGCAGAACACATTTTCATCCACTTTTCATATGTTATCAAATTTGAAGGTATGTGGGGCCGGTTATTACCCTTTGCTCTGACAGAAGAGGGCAGCAATTGGAGTACACATTTATGGACAGGTAACCATGATGCCATATTTTTCCTTTTGTTCTTTTGTCACACACATAGGCCTCTCTGTGGCTGGAATATTCTCGGTTGCTGAAAAATTAGGTCTTGTGGCTATGAGAAAAGATATGAAATATGAAAACTGTATTGCACATAATCTTATTGCATGCCTTTGTGATTTCACTTTTGTTTTTCTGTATTTTATAACCCAAATAGGCTTAAAAGGTCTTGAACATATCATTTCGACTTTGATCTAAAATACATATGTTGCCGCCCCATAGTGGTGACCTAAGGCGATGACCATGCACCGCGTTTTGCACCATGGTGCACCATTTGCAACTCTGGTCCAGTTACCTTGGTGCATCAAATTGTTATTATTGAAAAAATATCAAGAACAAAGCATTTTTGTCATACTTAATTGTTAATTTGACATGCTTGTTAACTATAATATAATTAAAAGCTACAAATACATATATATGAGCTAAAGAATATTTTTGAATTAACAAAAATGTGTCCTCATGAATCGTATCCTAATATTTTTTTAAATGGAAAATCCCTTGTGAATTGTGGGTGTTCAAATATATGCTTCATATGTGAAGGCACAGTAATCAAGTGTCTGGCATTAATCACCTAACTTTTTTTAGCCAGTTTCTCATCTTTTTTTAGGCAAATTAATAAATTGCATGTCAATTGTAATAGTAATGACAGCAAGTAGGATGCCTTCTTACCCAAATTTTGATTGATATTGGTGATTACTGTCTTATGCTTCTTTTATGCATACCCTTTGATGAATTGGTTTTATATGCAGTTATTGACTGTTGAATTCATTTATGTAGTCAACGAATTTTTATGAAGTATCGCCTGCCTTTGAGGGAAATTGTTGTTGACTTTTACAATGAGCTAAAGAGTATGACATCTGGATATGCATCATTTGATTATGAGGATGCTGAGTAAGTTCTCTCTCTCTCTCTCTCTCTCTCTCTCTCTCTCTCTCTCTCTCTTTGTTGGTGTCACAAGTCATTTGGAGCTGTCATCTTTTGTATGAACAAGAACCTATATCTTTCCTCCTTGTGATACATTATATGGTTGTATTTATCAGTTACCAGCGAGCTGATCTGGTGAAACTTGATATCCTCTTGAATGGACAACCAGTTGATGCAATGGCAACCATTGTTCATACTTTGAAGGCACAACGTATTGGTCGTGAACTAGTTGACAAGCTAAAGAAGTTCATAGACAGGTTTGCTGTTTTATAGATGACTGTTAATTCGATTATTCTTCATACATAATAACCTTACATATTTCCCATTTTGAGCAGGCAAATGTTTGAAATAAATATACAAGCTGCAATTGGATCAAAAGTTATTGCAAGGGAGACGTAAGTCGCCATTACAGCTATTGGCATTTTGTTCTTGAGAAGATTTTTCATGCCAGTTATTTATAATTCACTTATGTAAAGGGCTATGTTCTTTTATAAGCCTAAGGAAATTAGTTAGTCTGAGATTCATCTTTCACTAACAAATTGTATGGTCACGTTGATCATTGAACATAATCAGTTTTGAATTCTCTGTTTCAGCTAAATGACTTTTTATGGTTTTAGGATTTCGGCTTTGAGAAAGAATGTTCTTGCGAAGTGTTACGGTGGGGATGTGACTCGGAAGAAGAAGCTATTGGAAAAGCAAAAGGAAGGAAAGAAGCGAATGAAGCGTATTGGTTCTGTTGACATACCTCAGGAAGCCTTTCATGAAATATTGAAGGTTTCGTAGAGAATGCTGCCTTAGTAAACAGTAATGACTTTTCCCCTCATGGTATGTTAGTTACGCCATTATATTAAAATATTAGGACTACAAGTATATGTTTGGTGTGTATAGTCTCTGCTTCAGTGCTTCCTATCACATTCACATGCAACTTCTACTCATTTTGTGCTCTCTACCTTATGGTATGCCCTGAAATGAAAAATAAGAAAATTAATGTTCTGAAAATCGTTGCCCATTTTTTCTATTTATGAAACTAAATTAAAATTAAATAAAAATGATGGCTTTCCGGGTGAATTATTTTATCCAAAGCTGATCTCTGTTTGAAGCAGTGTAGCTTTTTTGTATTGCATGGTTCTCTTCTATTTTTCAAGACCTTTTGTCATGCCTCTTAAACTGCACTTATATCACCTTTTGGTTGACACGGAGCAGCTAACCTTTTCTTTTTTTGCCTTCAGGATTACAGCTGTAAGTGTTCTTGCTAAGTTTGTGATGGGACACAACTCGCAAATGGAGATCATCAGAAGCAGATGTAGCATGTTTTCTCTGTTGGTAAGCCCACAGGATACTTCTCAATAATCAATTGAAAATTTTGTTGTTAGAGAACTCTATAAAACCAGCCATATCTGTATTCAGTAATGATATATTTTTCCTCATTAAAACATGTATTAGGCAATACAATAAAAAAAATTAAGATGCGAATGGTGGGTGAATAAAGGAAGGAAACAAACACAATATTGAGATTGTTTTGTATATCTCTATTGTTGATGCATATGAATCTGCCAAAATCAAGTCTCTGTCTCTAAATCATTGCAAGTGTCCAGGGTATATGCCACAAGTTAACAGTGACGCTGATTGCGTAAGGACTGCAGATGTGGCTGGGAAGATAAATATGGACTAAAATCTTCATTATAGTTTTCAATTGTTACAAATCATACATACAACTAGTCAACAGTGCAAATGACAGAGTTGTGGAGGAGAGTAGAGTCTATTGAATTTAAGTTGGGTTATTAGGTTGGAAGAAATGGCCTGAACTGGAACTGGCTCACTCCATTTGGAGTCTTTTGGTCACTATTCTCCCCTAGGTTTTCATGGATGCTCAATCTCTTGCCATTGATGAAATTGCAGCTTCTATCGCTGAGCATAAACTTGGGTCTGATGTGATTGCTCTAGTTAGGGTATCTGTTAAGAACTGTTGAGGAGGTGGGTGCGTCTTTTCCATGTTAGGTTGATAGAAGCTTAGTTGAGAGTGCTGTCCAAAATTTAAGGACCTGAAATCCGATTTGTTGGCCCAAATCATGTTGGATTCTAAGGAAGAAAAGCCAAGATCTGCTGAAGGGTATCTTTGGGTACTAGAAGGAAACTGATTCATGAATTGAGTGGAATATGAAGAGGAAGGAGATGAGGTTAGGTCTAGAGTGATGGTTGGAAAGGAAGGCGAGTTGCAGAACTGTCGATAGTTTGATCCGTTGAATAGTGCTTGAGTAGCGGTTGTAGAGGGCAGAGAGGTAGAAGAAGAGCCCGAGAGTAGCATGGAAGCAGCAGCCGAGGTGGTGGAAGCCATGGCTGTGGCTGACATGGGAAGGGAATGATTGTGAGTCCCCTCATAGGTTGTGATCAAGATGGACATGTCTTCCATGCATCTTTGCACCTGAAAGAAACCATTTTCATGAAACTGTTTAGACCATTTGTGTTTTATCTTCATAACTCTAGCTAATCGTTCATAAATAATAGAATCGTCGTACCTGCTTCCTCACGGGGCATCCTGGTGCTACTGTGCATCGATAGTAGCCTCGTGGGCATGGATTTCCCTTGGCAATTTTCTGTCCGTATTTCCTCCATTGGCATCCATCATTTACCTGTACATCACAAAAACATGTTACTTAACATTGAATTGCTGAAATATCAGAATTCACACACATATCATATTAGTGTAAAGTTAAGAACTTACTGTTTGGGTATCACATCTGACTCTCACAGAAACCCTAGCTCTTTTCACAAGAGCTTGTTGTGAACCTTCATCATCTCCAGTTCTCATGGTCTTTAGAACTTTGCTTGGTTCTTCTGAGCTGTTCTCAGTAGACATGAGTTGAAACTTTGAGTCCAATCCAAGGGAGAGGCTGGTTTTGATCAAATCATCCCCTCCTCTGTTTTTGCCATCCTTGCCATCTTTCTTGATCTTTGGATCAGTACTCATTCCAAGACAAAGCGACACCAGCTCGGCTTCAGAATCTGTAGCTTTCCCGGAATCATATTCTTCCCGGAGGACGTTGAACCTCAACCGGAGCGACTGGTAATCCTTGTCTATTTTCTGTAACATCATCTTCAACCTTTCGTTTTCTTCTCTGACCTCGCCCATTTGGGCTTTCGCGGTTTCAAGCTCATCCTCTTCCTCCTGATAATCAATTACAAATTGAATTGAATCAATACATACATGTCTTATATATATATATATATATGAAACTAAAATCTTGATGATAGTGATGTAGTACCTTGATGCCTTGTTGATGAGCAAAGGATAATTTGTGAATGAAACTCATAGCCGCAGAAGTGGTAGAGATAGCCACCATTTAATTGCAGAAACTATCTCAAATCCATTGCAGTTTTTATAGTAGAATACAACCCAATGCATGTCTTAGCTCATACTACAATATAATAATAAAAATTGAGAACGAAGACAACGCACACATTTAAATTGTCAACACCTTGTGATATTTTATAATAAAAAAACTATTATTTTGGGATTGTCCCATATGATAGTTATTTGAAAAACACAATTATACAAGAAGAATTCAACTTCAACGGTTCATATAGTTGAGATACAGATGGGTTTCAACGATATAAGAAGCTTAATTTGCGGTAACACGTTTGCTGTGTAATATATGCATTACGTACGTAGTATCTTTGAAGCTTCCTATTGCACTGCACTGAACTGCAGAGAATGGTGTTGCTCCTCTGTCAACAAGTGGAGATGTGTTTATAGTCAAAAACGGATACTAAACACGGCCGAGTTGAAAATGGAGACTGTTTTGATAGTTTATTCGGATTCAGTCATCTATCACGTACACACTTAACTCCGTTTCAAAATAATTATTATTTTGAACTCGTCGTATAAAGTTAACCTCCAATCAAATCTATCGACGTGGCTCCTAATTATGTTCAAAATCAACTAAATACAATATATTGTGCCAAAACAACAACATGAAGAAAAGTTTATGAGAAATTCCATTTTTCAGGAAATTTTGGGTTAACTAAATAAAATCACAGGTTCAATTCTCTAGGATATTTTCAAGCCACCAAACAAATATTTTACTATAAACATGCTCCAAAATTCAATGCTAAGTACTTATGACACGAATATGTATTGGGATCTGAGTTCCATAACTCTAATAATTGGTCCCCCATCCATCAACTTAATATCTAATCTATTTTAGTTTTAGTCTAATCTCATCCATTTAAAAATAGTATTAATTAAGTTGATTCAGATAAGGTCTATACATTGAAAGTTGAAACTATTAAACTATAGGTGATTTGTAAGCTTATTTTAAAACATATCTCAAAAACTATCATGTAACTGTAAATGCATGACTTTTGATTATTTATTTTTTTTACATATAATTTTGGAAGTGGTCTTGGTGTAGCAGTTGTAGAGATATAAATTGTAATGGATATTGGTCAATGGTGTGTAAAGAATATGTGAAACCAATGGAGCTTGAAAGGTAGCATCAACTTGTCTTTGCATGTACTTTTCATACAAATCAAAGGTATTGACCTAAACTTCTAATGAATGCAACACCCAAGTTTTGATTCCTAGACTTTTGGCAAATACTATATTTTAGTTACATTTTTTGAATATTTCAATATCATACTCTCATAACTTACCATTAAAAATGTATACCACTTGTAGTTGACGAAAGTTGAAAGAAATTATAATGATAGTTTATAAAATTAAAAAAAAATATATTGCATTAGGTAGCAACTGGAAGTGAGATCTTTAAGGGACAAGCTGTGATTATGATTATTATAAAGATGTAGGTCAATGGCTTGGTTTAGGCATTATTTTTAGTATTTGAAAATTAATGAGATTTGGATAGTACTTCCCTAATATATTGTGCATTATCTCAGCATTTGGAAGAAGGACTTCCATTTATTCTATTTTAATAAAGGTTGATATTTAGGTTATGACCTCTCTTTTTTATGGATTTATTTATAAGAAGCCATTTTATTCAAAGCAAAATATCAAACAATAAACAGTTTAAATCAAGAAAGGGCATCCCCATACCTGGAGGTAATGCGCTCGAGTCTCCTGATCCGAAACTCTATGAACAGTAAATTAGCTAAAATGAATGTAGTATACATTATCCAACAATTATTAAGTAATTTGGCTAGTAACAGTTTTGTATTTAAACTTTTATTGAATCATCTCGATCATGTTTCACTGTTTTTTCTTTCACATGGACTATATTATATATAACTCATTTTATTATGAGGCCCTTTCGAATAGCTAGATAGCATACACGTATATGTATCTTCTTGTTTTCGAGTTATGATTAGATTAATGTGAAGGTGTGGGAAGAGGAGCTCCGTTTAGAAAGGAGCGAAACAGAGTGAGAGCTTGCGAAGGGGACGTGAAGGGTACTTCATGGGCTGCTCCTCTTACCGTTGCGTATGTCAAATATGTCTCATTTTTGCCATCCTTTAACCCTCCAAATGCTTGCCACCATCCTCCCACCTGCATAAATATTCACCAACCATTCACCAATTGCATCTTTTTTAACTATTGATTCCAAATTCAGTACTAACAATAATACATACCTGTTTCTTGTCATACCAAGTAGAATACTTTGTCAAAGGGATTAGCTTCAAATCCTTTGCAATGTTATTGGCAATTATCCTTGTTTGAGTCAGTGGGATTCTTGAATCTTGATCACCACTGTTTCATAATACAATTTTGCTAATTGTATACATTTTAGGAATCAAGAAGTTAAGCTAGTGAATATATATAAACCTGTAAAGCAGAATTGGAATGCCCTTCTTGAGAATGTCAGATACTAAGGGTATGAGGTCAATGTCCACATTATCTTCTTGATAGTAAATAGGCCTGCAACAAAAGTAATTGTAATATTGATAAGATCAACAAGAAACTAACAAGAAATTCAAGACAGCAGTGATGTATACACAGGCGTGCGCGTACCCTGCAGAACAGAAGTCCCAGGAATAAGGAAGGTGAGTTGTGTTGGCATGAAGTGCTTTCTGGACTTGAGCATTGTTAAGATAGTCATATATCCTCCCTTTTAAACATGGATCACCGATTGTACCCGATCTTCTATCCATCTGCACTCATGATCAATTAGTACTTGTTCAAAGTTGCAAGATAAATATATAATTAGCACAATAAAATGTATGTACCATTGCATGTATTTTATTGTTCTTTCTGGGTAGGAACTGATCTGGGTAGTCTGATGATAAGCACTTGCTCAAGAGCAGGTCATGAGTATCTACATCATCTCCCATTTCTTCAGCAACCTGAGTCCAAACATGGTCGCATGCTTCTGAGGTATTGCTATGGGAATCCTCCCTAATGTATGTTGAGTCATTGCACACTGTGTTTTTCAATACTAATGTTTCATCTGAAATTGCACCATGTGACCACAAGAACACACCTGCAAGCACGCTTATGTCTACGTCCAGGAGTGGATTTCCAATCTACAATAATCAATATCTATGTTATTAATAAACATCTATGATTGTGTTAATGAACTGATGGGTATTTTTAGTTACAGCTATGGCTTTGAGCTTGATGGGATCAACATTAGGCTGCTTGTTGTACTCCATCAACCTGGCTGCAAGCTGTGGAATATAATGGCCTGAACACAAATCACATGATCAATTTAGAAGTTTTCTGATAAGCCAATTTCATAAAAATTCTCTTATTACGGTACCAATGAATCTAACTGTATGTACCTGCATAGCTTTCGCCAGTTAGGAACAAGTCTGAGTTCTTGTACTGTGGAAATTCTTCGAGCCAGTTGATTAGAAAAAGTAAATTGTCTCTAGCTGCCATGCACATTGAGAAAGGTTAACACTAGCTACAAAAATGACAATGAGAATATATGCAGAACAGTGCATAAAGATTGTCATACCGGTCTTGGTATCGTTCCAATTATCGTAATCTCCCCAAGTTTTCGAGTAGGAAAATCCAACCCCAACAGGGGACTCAACATATAGCATGTTAGATTCTGTCCAAAATTTTCATTTTCAGACAACAAATGTCAGTGAAATGAAACAAATTAGTAACTACCAGCTTACCAAGGTTCCAAGAATATTCATTCTGGACAAGCAGTCCATCTTCTCCAGGTTGGAATGGACCATGTTCCATGAATGCACCATAACCAATTGATGAGCACCCAGGGCCTAAACATACATAAGATTAATTAGTGTTAGAAACGTTAAACAAAGCTACAAAAGTAGTAAAACGTTTTGCTTTATATGATTGTGGAACTTGTGAACATGATCATAGTGACCTCCATTAAGCCACAAGGTTAAGGGACGCGACAGAGGATCGTCTGCTTGAGCTTCAACAAAGTAGTAGAAGAGGTACCGGCCGTGTCTGGGATCAGTGACAATGTAACCAGAGAATTGCTTGAAGGAAACATTGGCAGGTTGTCCTGGAAGTGATGTTATGAGCTCAGCTGTACAAGATTGTGAGTTGAAGATCAATAAAGAGAGGACTAGGAGCCAATAGAAATGCATGTTATTGTGAGCTAGCTTAGACAGAGATTGGTGCAACGAAATGCACTTATATATTATGTTGCCGAACGGATCAAGAACTTGATTTTTCTTCCGGATCAACCAAGGGTTTGGCCACATAAATATATTCCCTTTCCCTAGAATTGAATGTAGGTGCCGGCTTAGTGTTTAGATGTTTCAATAAAATCAAGATGTCCTTAACTTTTGAGCTCATATGAGTTTTAATTTGTTTCTATCCTTATTCACACGTTTAATTATGTAATAAAAGTGTGAGAATTATTGCTGTATGTAATTACAGAGCAAGGAGCATACAAGGATATGCAACAAGAATTGTAATTATTGTTCCTTTCTCCAACTCTTGTCAACTATTCTCCTCAACCCCACATGACATATATAATTAAGCTATTATTCACTGAGTCTAATATTTTTTTTATAAGCGACGGGACAGTAGGTGAACAAAGAGCTCGAACCTGAGACCTCAAAAGAAATTCAAAGCGTATAAACCGCTTGACCCAACATGTCTTGATCACTAAGTCTAATTAAACAGGTTACTAGGTTCAGAGCCAAAGCTCCAAGTTGTTCCCTTTCAATCTCTGTACCAACTCCTCATCAGACACCATAATCATTGTATGTAAATTCATCATAAGAAACCTAACACAGCTTGGTTTCAATAGGTCAGTCTATTTAATCTTAGATAATTAGGATTTAGTGAAGAGCTTAATTGACTAATCAACTTTTGGACTTTGGATTAGAACTCATTACTGAGTGGATATGTTCAACTTGAAACATGGTAGTAGAATCTCTCTTTTCTATATATTCTTTGTCCCATATTGTCTTGTAAATGGTCTAAAAGACAAAAGAGTGGAGGCTAGCCAAAGTCCACATGTGCGCATTTCAGACCAGATTGGGTTTTGATTCAGCCTTTTAGGTCACAAATATACTGCCATTAGAACGGTCGAGAGTCTTATCCTTATCTTCACTAAAAATTTCTATAGAGCTTCAATTTTTCTTTCTCTACTTATATCAGTTCGTTAGAAAGTTAAGAAAATGGATCTTTACAGTAAAGGTTCGTTCAAATCATGATCAACCGTTTTTCGTGTTCATTTCTAGATAGATAGGCTAGACTATCAAGAGAACTGTACTTTTATCAATAAATAAATATAAATAAAATAAAATAAAACAAAACTAGAGAACATATATCCATGTCAATTACAGTGTAAAATCATAAATTATGTACCAAAGTTTTTTCCTAGGTGGTGCCCTCCAAGGTCATTAGTCATTACTACACAATTCAATATCAGTCTATCCAACAAAATTCTAGTAGCCAGGAATGACAATGAATTTTGTATACAGCAAACCACTCTTTATATTCCCATTTTTGACCAACAACAAAGACACTGACTTTGTTGCTCTCTAAATGGCAGGATATGTCATCCATCAGACATCATCCCTTTATCCAAATGTGAAAATCTCAAGAAAAGATGATGCTGACAGGAAAAACAAAACACTTGGGACATTTTCCCAAAATAAGGCACTTTGATTTCAAAGTAACTGTGTTTCAATGGCTGCATTTCCAAACATCTCTTTCTCTGTTGCTTTTTTGCTTTCAGGTATGTACACAAACTGAAGAGAAAAATAAACACCAGGGGCTTCATGGTCCCATGCAAAGGGAAAAAAAAGGAAAAACTAAAACAATAGCAGCAGCTAAATCTAGTCTAGACATTGTAGCCAACGCTGCTCATCTGGTACTTGCTTCCATCATAGGCAATTGGTGTCTTGGTCGTCATATTATTACTCTACTATCTTTGGTCCCCTGTACAACGCCCCAACTACAGCCAAGTCCTCCGGTTTCTCCCTCTCCTGCAGCCATGCATGGCCTTCTTGCTCCTCTTCAGGGATTGATACCCCATCAACTGTAATGAATTGGTCAAAACAATTTATTTCATGGAGGAGATAAGAGACTGGTGTCCAGGCTGAGAAAGCCATGCTAGAACTAGAATTGATATCTTACCAGAGAAACTCCTAAATGGAAAGTCGAGGTAATATTGGCAGTGACGGCCTTCAGGATCACAGTATGGAGGACCAAGCACATCAAGCACCGCACAAGCAGTCACTCCTGTGAACTCATGCATGTTGCCTCCATCAGCCGGGTAAAGGATAGAGGTGTTGCAAGGAGCAGTGAGGTCCGAATCCACCTTCAGCTTGGCCAACCGGACACCAGGAGGCTCATCTGTTATAATCCAAACATGTCAAATTTTCTCTACTCTCTAGAAAGGCAATGCTTGGGAGGCAATACCAAATACTGGGACCCAAGTTGATCAAAAGTCCAACTGAAAACATGATAAGGCAGACAATGACCTATAAGCTCTAGGTTTTCTTCTTTTCATAATTTGTCCAGTGACTACTGACTAAACAACTCATTGAGGATAGACATGAGTTAGGACAATGCCTGAGGGAAAACTTACCTTGTGGAGGTTTTGCAACAACAGCTGTGTCACATGGAACCCAGTCATATGATTTAACGTGCATTGTCCCAAAGAGAAGCTTACTGAAAACTGTCATTCCAGGGTGGTTATGGAGTGGAATGACACCAGATGGTGGCAAGCAGAAGATCCCCATCTGCAAGAATTGACAAGATTAGATGTCCAGAAGAGCAATCAGCCATGTTATTTGATTTTGTTACACTTTTGGTAAATGTACCTCAAAGTAGCTTACATACCGAGAATTGGTCACATTCATAAAGATGCAAGTACGTTATAGCTGGGATTCGATGAGCCGCCTTTTTCCGGAAAAATGGCATATCTGGAGTTAGTCCAAGATCTTCAGGTTTAATGTCATCTACACCAAAGCCAGACTAATAAGCAACAGAGTAGAAACACATAATAAGTTCACATATAGCATAGAAGTGCAGTCCAGATAACAATCATAATTCATATGCTGCAAATAAATATGAACTAATTTTGGATGCAGTGCAAATAGCATGGAAATATTTCACAAGTTAGTCACCAAATTGTTCCCATGAAAAACCAAACCTAGTAAGTTTCGGAATAGCTAGTTCATGGCAATACAGAGTATTGACTTGTCATTTACGTATGCCTCTCAGCATTGAAAAAACAACCAATGCATCGATATGATTTTCATACCATCAATGAAGTAAGCGCACTGACAGAAAGAAGCAACACATTGCATACTTCATCTCAAGAAACACATGACACAATTTGCTACAAAAGAGGCTTATAGATAGTGTACTCTACAATCACACAAACCCATGAACAAAATAATTGAAACTCTAAACAAATCAGAATACATTGCATTGGGTGCGAAAATGTCCATACAAGCCTAGCCATCCGCACATGTTCCAACATTCAAAAACAAATCATAGCAAAAGGAATCTTGAAGCCGTTTAAGGAAACAACAAGACAATCCCATAATTCTCAAATGACATTTTATCTTCTAGATAAGCGGAAATTCAAATCAATCCACATCTGTGATACACAAACCCGCAAAAGAAAACAATCCAATTTATCAAATTCTATACAAACCCACAGAGTGCAGTGCCATTAAAGTTCAAAAACGCAAAGCTACACATTTGAAATCTACAGCTAAAACAGAACTGATGACGTACCCAAAACCAGCTTGAGCCGCTCGATATCTTCAGGAGACGGAACCACACCAGGCTCTCCCGATGCAAACACTTGCTTGCAGGTCTCATAGAGCCTCTGAACCAGCGACATCGAGGGTGAGGTCTTCCTGGACCGCTGTCGCCGGCCCCTTTTAGACCTGTTGTTATTCGTGATCGTCTCTTTCGTCAACTCACTAAAGTCCTTACCTTTACGAGCAACCAGAGTCGTCTCAACCCCCATCCAGACTCAAAATTCCACAGAGAAACAAAATGGGTAACCCGAATTAGGATCTGCGCCGCACCCCAATTTCCTACCTACCTCAACTCCTTATCAAGATGTACAGAGCCGCCGCAGAGAATCAAAAGCAACCAAATTTGAAAATGGGTACTTGAGAAAACGCTAGAAAGTGCAAAATTGTGATCTGGGTATGGTCCAGAAAAGGGTATGGAACAGGAAGAAGAAGGACAGAGGAGGGGGATAGAGAAGAGGTTTGTCTGGTTTTCTAAAATGGGAGGTTGGTGCGGTAAAAGGAGGAGGTGAAAAGAAGCATGGAATCTGAGGGAGCGGAGAGAGAGAGGAATATAAATGGTGGTGGAGGTGGGAATGGGATGGGATAGCTAGGGTTAGAGGAGAAAGAGAGAAACAGTTGGTATTGGTATTGAGAAGGTGAAAACCAGGGGCCATAGCTTTGGCTTTCCAGTGGGCTGTTTCAACAGCAGTTTTTTCTTTATATGCCAAAACAAGACCCCCCTTCTCCCACTTCTTCTTACCATTCTTTTTGCCCTTTTTCGTCCTTTCACATCTTTCTCAGCAAAACAAATGCATTTAATTGTTTCTCATTTTTTTATTTTCTTATAAAATATCATGTAAATGTTTGGGAATATGGTATCACCAAAAACTGTTATGTCTTTTTTTTTCTTTTTTTTTTTCCTTTCTCCAAGATGTTTGGCGGTAGCATAGATCATTTATTTTTAATTTTGGATTAACCAAGCTCCTAATAGACAAAATAAATTAAATAAAATAAAGACGAATTTACACGGGAGATGGATTTAAAATGTTAAGTCAGTGGAGGCAAATTAATTATGTTAGAGGTTATTAGTTCAATAATTTTTAATGGGGGCAATGATGAAAATAAAAATATATAGTGGAGACGAATGTGAAAAATAAAACGACAATTGTCAAATTTTAGTAAAAATTAGTGGTATTTTTATAATGATAAAAAAATATGTGTGGGGGCAATTGCCTTCATTTATGTCCATGTAGATTCGTTCCATTTTCTAAAAAATAATCGCTCTTAATTTATCTTGATTCAAAATTAAAGACGGAAACAAACAACATAATCACTAAAGTACATCAAGCCCGACTAACTAATCAATTGGCCCTGTCGAAAAACACGGCGCACCATGCCGCGGGGAGCAAGAGAGCATATATAAGACTTGTTCACATACTCAAAAGCCTAAGGAGGGTAAACATACTTGGTAGGAGGAAATAATCTACCTCTATAACCTCCCTAATGTGTTTTTGGTTCAAACAAAAGCATTGCCAAACTCAAGACCTACTTGATGGATGATAAAAGGTGTGGAAAACATGCAATGACACAACGTACACTTTTTTTACCCTTGTCTTGAGTAGCTAGTCAATGAATAGGTAATTAACTCAAAACCCATGCAAGGACAAAATATGGAAAACATAAATCTCATAATCTCAAGGTATTGATGGATGATAAAAGGTGTGGGTGTTGACACACAAGTGCTGATATGCAAAGAAGAGCCTCTGATTGGAGTGTTGCATCTCCAGACACAACGTACACTTTTTTTGGGGTTAAAATGGCTGAGAATTTGCTTCTGAAACTGTTGCTTTCCTACAAGACTACATAAAAACACTGCCAAAACCATGTTTTAGGAAACACACTGTTTTCGTACGTTTACTTTTCAAAATCCACCTTACCTTTATTTTATGTTTTTTCTCTGACCAGCTAGATTAACACGTACCCTTGAATTCACTTGCATGATAGACTCGTGTAGTGTAGTGTTCTTGGTCTTTCAAAGACAGAAACAAAAAATTGAGAAAAATTATTTTAGTAAGTTATATTACTAAGCAATTTTAGTTCTTTTTGCTGCGTCAGTTCCAAAAAAAATGTTTGTCCTTGTTGGTAATGGTATCTAGAAACTACAAACAATGGCAAACGATTAATCAGCCAGAAACTAAAAAATATCCTCTTTTATTCCTTAAAAAGGTTGTAAATAATGTTCTTAGTGTGAAAAAAAAAAGATATTCCCTATTTATTACTAAAAATATGGCCAACATCTCTTTTGACTATAATGCATATTGTTTCCTTAAATACACAACAGTGACTAACTCAAGTGATAAGATTGCATATTGTTTCCTTAATTCCTCAACCTTCACTAAATCAACCTCATTGGTTTAGGGTCTATGTCTTTACTTTGGGTCTGGCCTTATTCAGAAAAAGATATGCATCAGTTTTTCACTTTTTCTTGGCTATGGCTAATGGGTTCTTTTTTATATATATGGAAGGTGGTTAATTTGGATAATGTTTTTGACAGTTTGTTTTGCTTTTCTCTTACAACAACAGTGTTTTCTGGACAGTTCCAATTGTTATTGTAGTGTGAAAAAGAAAATTAAGCTGGTGCACTAAAAAAATAAATTTTGTTGGGATAAAAATATGGTATGTTGATTTGTAATATTGATCCGACAAATGATTTATTGATTTGTAGTGTCATCTCAACATTGTTAAACTAACAAATAGTTAGTAATTTATTTATATAATATAAGTGAGCACGTATGTAAGAACTTATCTAACCTTATCTTCCTAACTTTTATAGGATAGTTTTCATTTTTCTTTCGTATTTTCAAATTTGGCAACAGCCTTTGTTGTTGGTCGACAATTTAGAGTTATAAGTTTAGTTTACGGAGTTGACATATACACGTGTACTTATGAAACAAGATCATAAAAAATAAATTCCGTTGTATATTTTAGACTAAGAGTGAATTAGGGTATTAATTAGTTAATTAATTAATATTTTTAAAAGAATGTGGTAGCAAGCTGCATTTCATCCAAATCAGGCTGGGAATTGGGATGTCACTATCATTGAGAATAAAAAGAGTTGCAGTTTCTTAGGGGGAAATTAATATGAGGTAAAGAACAACCATATATTCAAAATTTAGTGGGTTTAGCTTACAATTAGATAGTGTTAGTTCAATTTTGTCAACGGATTTATGACAATATCGACGTTAACCCGCATTCCTGTCTACATGTTAGAGGAAGAGCAATTTTTGTCAATATTATTTTTGAAAAATGCTAAATGTACAAAATTTTGTACAAACTTTTATGTACAAAATGATGTGGCAATCTACGTGGCGGATGCTTTTTTCGTATTTTCGTAGTTTAAAATTAATTATAACGAATAATAACCCGACATATATGATACCACCATA
>JAYMTF010000866.1:0-28977 GCA_036897485.1 Pelargonium nanum | reverse complement strand
CCCCCACCCAAGTGAATTTGTGGGAGCGGAGCGACCCGCTGGATCCAAGCATTTTAAATGAGATGTCATAATCTCATTGGCGGCTTAGCCTAAGCCAAATAAATAATGGCTTAGGATCCTTAACATCTTATTAATATTCAGATTATTATATTTGATTTCTTTCTTTTTTCTTTGTTTTGAGTATATATGACATTTAATATAAATTTAATTTCATAAAATTTCAAATAAAAAAGAGAAAAGAAGCAGATTCTTGCATGTAACTTGATGCATGTATATTACATGTAGGTTGTCGTGACACATTTTTAGCCACATAATACAACTCAGCTCCTCCCTTCTCTCTTCAAAACCTGTCTGAGTCCCACCTCATCTCCTTTCCATAAAGGGCCGTATGTGGTTGAAAATGTTCCACGTCACTACATGCAATCAACATGCATTTACCTATATGCACTAATCATTTCCAAATTGAAATTTGTATGTTGTATTTGTAAAATTTGAGAAGTTTCATTTTTTGTGTGCGTGTAATCCATATTATATTTGGCTATGTACGTTATGTTTGCAAGGTACTGACGATTACTAAGTTACTATTTGCAATTCTCGTCTGTGTGGCTAACTATTCAATTTTTATTAAAAACATGAATTCAAGTTGCGAAATGAGAATTTTAGCATTTAGAAAAAAATTGCACTTCACTTGTCTGAAAATCATTATCATATTTATCTTAATTTTTGTCCAAAATAAATGATTTGTTTTTAAAATTTTGGGTTTCAACTTCAATTGAAAACGTGAGATGTGTGAGTGAGTTGAGCTGGACTCGGGACAAGACTCGGACACGTGCATATGCTAACACGTAATTTGAAATTTGATTGAGACAAACAAAAAGCCAAGCCAGCAAATCAATAACCATTATCACATCAAAATTATGTATAAAAAGTCAACGAACGTTGACCAGTTCCTGGTCAATCCGGTAGTCAGCTGAAGCAAGCAACCACGCTCGCACCCATAACCATTACAGTGATTCTCGAAGAAGAAGAAGAAGAAGAAGATCTTTGATTTCATAGCTTTCTCTATCGAAATCCTCATTTTCCAATTCCCTATACATTTCCTGGATTCCATTTTCCTCTACATCTCCGCCATTTACACGCTATTCAACCAATTTTTCCCATTCATGCCATCTAACTAGCAATTTCTCCATGGGAGGGCTTTGCTCCAAGTCTCCTACTCCGGACAGAGGCTTGTACAGCGACAATGCCAACGACCACCGGCAGATCGGAGAGGTCACGGACGACCGGCCGTTGCCGGAGGAGGCCGCCCGCGGCGGCGGCGAGGTCAGCCAGGAGGACTTCTACGACGGTATTCCTCGGTTCGCTCATAAATCTAGATCGGTCAGGTCTACTCAAGCTGCTGTTGCCAAGGTTGGTCCATTAATCACCTTCTCTTCCATCTATTGCTGTTTGTTTTCAACGATCTGCTAGTTGAGTGGTGAATCTGGTGTTTGATTTAACTTTATCTCTTTTAATGATGATTGCATGTTTTGTGTCTTCCATGGATGTGCTGAGTGAGATTCATGATGATGTGCATGCATTGTGTAAGTGGAGGTAGTCAGATGGTGCACAGAGTAAATTGAGTCAAGTTGGAGGATGATGAAATTATAAAAGTCTAGTGACACATTCTCTGCTTTTATAGAAATTTGAATCATAAATGTTAGAGTAGAAAACTACTGTGTCAATATCCTAATGGAATGAGGTGTTGTTTGTACTTTGTAGTTCCCTCCATCACTTTCAATAGGTGAATTCATTCATAATTGGTTCTTTTAAGGAAAAATGTCCAATTTAGTTCCTGAACTATCCAGAACGTGCCGATTTAGTCTCTCAACTATTAATCAAGTCAATTTAGTCCAAAGGTTATCCAACCGTGTCAATTTAGTCCAAATGTTTTCATAAACCGTGTCAAATCAGTATATTCTGTCAAATCCATGAACGGAATCCGTCAAAAAAAACATTACACGTAAGTAGGAACTAACGGATTCTGTCCATGGATTTGGTGGAATGTCCTGATTTGATACGGTTTCTAAGAACATTTGGACTAAATTGACACGATTGGATAACCTGTGGACTAAATTGACTCAATTGATAGTTCAGAGACTAAATCAACACGTTTTGGATAGTTCAGGAACTAAATTGGACCTTTCTCCTTTTTTAATGCTTACGTAACTTCTTGTTCTCTCTATATTCATATCACCATTGATTCTAAAGATAGTTAGTTCTATCTGCTTATTTTGTGGGTGCACTCTTCAGTGGAGGAAAATCTTGTGTTGCACTTCATTGCTTGGTTTACAAATTTTACAGGTTTCAGAGGTGAGCTCACGCATAGGCCGAGCTGGTACTTTTGGGATTGGGAAGGCGGTGGAGGTCTTAGATACACTTGGCAGCAGCATGACGAATTTGAATGCTAACAGTGGATTTGTGTCTGGAGTAGCTACCAAAGGAAATGATATTGGAATATTGGCTTTTGAGGTTGCAAATACAGTTGTCAAGGGTTCCAGTCTTATGATGTCCCTTTCTAAACAAAATGTAAAACATTTAAAAGATGCGGTGCTACCTTCAGAAGGTGTACAACATCTAGTATCAAAGGATATGGATGAGCTTCTACGAACAGTTGCTGCAGACAAGAGGTCGATAAAACTAATGAAATGGCTTATTGAATGATCTATTTTTAAGTAGTCAGCACTGTACTGTTTAATTTATTTAAGTTCTACTTTTGATGATTTATTGAATTGTCCATAAGCAGGGAAGAATTAGGAGTTTTTTCTGGAGAAGTTGTTCGTTTTGGAAATCGTTGTAAAGACCCACAATGGCACAACCTCGATCGCTATTTTGAGAAGTAATTTGGATGCCACTTTATCTGTTATTTTAAATTGAGTACACTATGCATAGAAAGTATGCATATTCATTCCTTACTGACACACTTATTGTTTCATTTGTTAGAATTAGCAGAGAACTTACCCCTCAAAATCAATTGAAGGATGAGGCCGAATCAGTGATGAATCAATTAATGACAATGGTTCAGCATACAGCCGTAAGTATCTTGCAGAAACACACAGATATGCCCTCTTTGTTTCTTGTATCATGTACAGTCTAGTCAATGTGTCTTTGAATAGCAAAAACACATTAGAACCCTTTGTAAGGCCGGATGGGGTCCTAATGGCGGTCTTCAGACCCTTTGTAACTACCTCGGGGGTCCTTCTGGCGTAATACGAGGGTACCTTACCAAATCTACACTCATTACATCAGTGTTCCCTCTACCATGTCAGACCATCTCTGCATTAACCCTTAGCAGTTAGCATCATAAATCTGGCTCAATGTGTTTATGCCATTTTGGTACCATCTTTACCAAATATGATTTTACCTGCACTAACAGATCATGCCATATTGGATTTTTTATCACCACTGCTGTTTTGTACAGTACATTTTGAAATAAGACCGAAGTTGACGTATTGAAAAACGAATTTTCCGAAGTAATATTCACTGAATTAACCTGAACTGGAACTATAATTAAGATGAAGTGAAATAGAAAAGAATGAGTGTGACAAGGTAGCAAATGGAGTCTCGGGTGAAATTACCATTTTTCCTCCAAGATGACTTGAGAGTTGAGAATCTTTCAAAAACCGATTGTTTAGAATTACTTTCAGGAACCCATTATTTGTTACTAGTCATGAACCTTGTGAGTCTATCGTGTCCACCTGTGGATTTTTGCAGTTAAGCATCCTCCCCCCACCCGCCCCAGAAAAAGCCTGTTGCAAATTTGTTTTTTTAACTTGTCAATCACCTTGTGAGTCTATCATTTCCAGCTATGGATTCTTACAGTCAAGCTCCCCTCAGGAAAAGTCTTTTGCAAATTTGGTTCGTTTAAGCATTTATGTAGCTTCCAAGATACAAATAATCTCCTCTAATCCCACATTCTCTTGCAGCAACTTACCAAAGCAGTTTTTTGGCTGCTGAAATATATTAAGATTTCTTGCCTTGTGCTGTAAGGGTAGTCGTATAATGTTGACTGTGGGCAATCATATGTGAATTATTGTGAGATTAGTATTGGCTTGTATGTATCCCAAATGTTACATAATAGAAATATTAATTTTCTTTGGGTCATAGGACTTGTACCATGAGCTGCATGCATTGGACAGATTTGAACAAGACTATCAGCGTAAGCGTGCAGAGGACAGTTCTACCTCCACACAGAAAGGTGACTTTTATTTTCTTTCATACGCCCCTTTTTTACATTTCCCAGTTCTAACTTTTAGGTCAGTGATGATAGTTTTGCTTCCAAACAGAAAGGCTACATAATATATGACATTTGATATTTAATCCAAAGTAAATTCAGTGAGGAAACTAGATTGTTATAAACTATTTTGGGATGAATGTCGTAAACTTCTGCTGAACTTGGAATGGTATAATGTGGTGTACACTATTAAAAAATGGGCAACAGCTGAGGGGATTTCTGTCTTGAAAGTCTACCATGAGAAGTTCAAGCTACATATAGTAAATTTACTACGGACTCCCTAGTGATATATATAGCTGCTCCCTGCCAGCAAGTGGTCATGTGCTCAAGTGTTCTGTGAGAGTAGTGTATAGGTGATCAAGAGACATGTATATGATTATGAAAATGTCTTAATATTTTTCACTACTAACATTTCTGTCATGTAGATTTATGTGAGTTATTTTTTTTAACTGTATAATACATCAGTGCTACTCAAGCATTTGTTGTAGGATTGTTTTATTAATATAAATATGAAGATATTTGCTGTCGTCCTTTTGTTTCTACCTGTTTTAGGTAATTTGTTGACTTTTGTTCAGTTCTTAATGGCTTGAATAAAATGTTTAAAAAGAAAAAAACAACATAAGATTACTATTATTTTCCATTTTACTTGTTTCAGTTTGGTTAACGTTGGTTCTGTTGAGGGACAAAAAAGCTCCATATCTTATATGAAGTATTACGATGAGGAACTTTCGTAGTTCTTCTAGAATCTAGAGTCTGCTGAGGATTATATACTTGTATTGATATTTTTATTTTATTGTTATGAATTTGAAATTCATCCTATTAGATAATTTTGAAAGTGTCATGTTCTGGATCTACTAATTGAACTGAATGAACTTGATACTGTATGTAATCTAAAATATTCAGTAATGTATCTTTCTCTGTACAGGTGACAGCCTTGCCATCTTGAGGGCAGAACTAAAAAGCCAAAGAAAACAAGTAAAAATGTTAAAGAAAAAGTCACTTTGGTGCAGGAGTTTGGAAGAGGTATGTAGCTTTTCTTACCTTTCTTGTGATATATACTTCCATCAATTGACGAGTTTCTATTTTCTTGAAACTTCTCAAATTCGTTCCAATGATTATCTCTGTTAAAAAAAAATCAACTCTTTCAGGGTTATCCTGTTCTAGCTATATTTTGCACTTCACTGGCCATATAATAACTGACTTAATGGAAACTCCTTTTGTGAATTACATGAAGACTTTGATAAAATGAACTGGTAAAAGTTGCAGTTCACCAATCTAAAGGTTTGTACTACAGGTGATGGAGAAGCTTGTAGATATTGTCCATTTTTTGTATCTGGAGATACACAGTGAATTTGGCAGTGCTGGTATGTATGCATTTATCAAAGTCAAATGCATGTTCAACGTCATCTTTCATACCGCATGTGATTCATACCTCATTGTATATGCCGACTTGCATCATCCCAGAATATATCCTATTCCTAGTGTTGTAACATGTGTAGTGGTTCGCATGCAAGAAGCACCAGTACCAATCTATTCCCACCACATCTATTTAACAATTGACTAAATCAATCGTTATAGATTTGTAGTTTATCAAATTCATTCAGCAAATAATATACAAATAAAATAAAAAGGGAGAAGGAGGGGGAGAGTATTCTAATTATAGGTTTGTTTTCAGTTCCGTTATCGGTATCTCTCTGCCTCTGTTCATATTTCAGTTATTTATTCACTAATGGCATCAACAATTATGTTTGTCAATCAATTCACTTTGAAAGTTCTCTTGGATTTTACTTACAAATTGGGCTTTTATACTTTGCTTCTGGAGTCTACCTCATTCTTATCAGAACTCATCAGATGTTTCCTTTGCATGTGTATTTCAGTTTCTATATTTTGCATGATGCACTTACACAGTCGCGTATAAATAAGAGTTCAAGAGTTGGTACTTGGTAATGATGTTTTGTTGTGGTCCTAATGCAGAAAATGATAAACCTTTGAAGGGAATTGTGAACAATC
This sequence comes from Pelargonium nanum, assembly GCA_036897485.1. Lineage (NCBI taxonomy): Eukaryota > Viridiplantae > Streptophyta > Magnoliopsida > Geraniales > Geraniaceae > Pelargonium > Pelargonium nanum. The sequence continues at coordinate 22,694 of JAYMTF010000866.1, read as the reverse complement.
ATCAAAAGCTGGGACCTGCTGGTCTTTCTTTGCATTATGCAAATATTATTCTGCAAATTGATACCCTTGTGAGTATATTTTCGCTGGTCACTGTCTTGTATGTCGTAATGCAGATTCCTTTCTTTTGATGTTCACATGAATGATGACGTCTTATGGTTGATTTAATTTCATTAATTTGACTTTCCTCTTAAAATCAAATAAAATACATAGACTCGTAACCTCTCTTCTAAATGTTTTAAAAATATATATATTGAGTCAGTTTTAATGCAATCAGGTAGCTCGATCAAGTTCTATTCCTCCAAGTACAAGGGACACTTTATACCAGAATCTGCCACCCAGCATAAAACTAGCTTTGCGCTCCAAATTACAATCATTTCATGTCAATGAAGAGGTATCACCTAAATCATTAATTTCTTGCACTACTAATGATAATTGTTAAATGAGTGTTTGTGCATGTAAGTACATTTACCGGAAGAAAAAAAGAAAGAAACTGAACTTAGATAAGATGATTATTGGCTTCCTTTAGTCAAGACTAAATAATACATTGAATTAAGTTAGTAAACCATCCTCTACCTATTCCTATGGTTCTTAAATCTTAATTTTCTGCAGCTTACTATTACAGATATCAAAACCGAGATGGAGAAAACTCTGCACTGGCTTGTTCCGATTGCATCAAACACAGCAAAGTAAGATGGCCAATCTGTGAAATCTACCCTTATGTTTAATCCTAAAAATACTTCTATCCCGGTCTAACCATTACTTTTCTTACACATGTTCGCAAATAATCTAAATCAGAGCTCATCATGGTTTTGGCTGGGTTGGAGAGTGGGCAAATACAGGGTAATATAAACACTATTTTTGTTTGTTTTCCTTTCGTATTTCCTATTGTTAAGCTGATATGCGGGAATTAATGAAAACGACTCTTGTATACAGATCTGATTTAAACCGGAAGCCAGCACAGATGGATGTTATTCGGATCGAGACACTACACCATGCAGACAAGGAAAAAACAGAATCCTATATTCTTGAACTTGTTACGTGGCTTCACCATTTGGTCAGCAAATCCAAAACCGGCAGCTATGGTAGTGTCATGAGGTCACCAGTCAAATCCTCAAATCTTACACCAGTTCGAAAAACAAATGAGCAGCTCAACCATGAACCCACCAATGCCTCATCACCCATACTAACCGTTGAAGACAAGGAAATGTTGCGGGATATAGCTCAGAACAAAAGAAGTCGGGGAATTAGCAAGAGTCAAGACTACGACTCTGGGACAACGAGTTTGAGAAAGTACGACAGGCTCAGCAAGAGTAGCAACCAATCCCCAACAAGGGGAAGCAAAGAATTATTCTCCTTTAAGAGGCTTACTTCCAGTGTTCCCGTCATTGATTTTGGCATAGACAAGGCGAAAGCATTGGATGTCATTGACAGAGTGGACATGGTTATCAGGTAATTTACATGATAATAGGTATCATCTTCCCTTGGAGTAGATAAAGTCGGAATTAGAGGCACATCTCATGTATATTAATACGTAATGTACAAATGGCTTCTAAGCCAGTGGTTGCGTCCGCCATAGCTTCGGATTTCGTTGAAGCTTCTTCTGTCTCTACATCATAGCTATGCAAGAAGGTACCACAAAACGGGCTTTCACAAAGGCGGGAACTGAACAAGTGCTATACCGATACTTTCAGGGTAATGAGAACATAGATTTATAGAAGTGTGTTGTACAGAGAACATCATTTTTCTTATATATCAAGTTTTGGGTTGAGAAGCGATTTACCTCGTGTTAACGTCTTCATCTCCTTTTATCGTCTCTTACGAGCATCTATGGAACTCTTTCCATGAGAAAACGAAAAGCTGAATACATAATTAAGGAAACATATAGATTTGACAATGCCAACATGAAGTGTCCACAAAATACAACACAAGGGTAGGGTTCAATTCAAAAGTACCAAATCTTTTTTACTTGGAAAACTAAAACAAGAAGCTATACAAGCATGGTTGCATATCCCTTATAATTTAACCAAATATCATTTCTCACATTCTGCTGCATCTGTTGAATTGCTGCGACTACATTAGTGTCTCGGGAGGGATTGATCTCGGGAAACCATCAGTAGTATCCAAACTAGCGGGATTGACAAGCATTCCCGGGAAACCATCAGCAGTATCCAAACTAGCAGTTTTGACATGCATTTCCTCTGCGACGACTTCTGGAACAGAATCCAAACTGGCAGGTTTATCGTGCATTTCCTCTGCGATGAGTTCCACATCAGAATCCAAACTAGCAGGTTTGACACGTATTTCCTCTGCGATGACTTTTGGAACTTGGCGTAATAATCGCTTCTGTTCATCTGGTTGCCTAAGCAGTGCTCTCTTCGCTAAGAGCTCGTATAATGTGCATCACCATCAAGCAAGTTAAGGAAATAGCCATGGAAATACCCAGCAAACTTTTATGTGTTAAGATACACAAATGTACTAAAATGTTTACTTTCATATTAGTAGCTCGTTTTACGTTGTTTATAAGACGTTGCTTTTCTAATTACTTTCTACCTCCAACTTTTCTTTCCCTTCCTACATACTTTTCCATTTTCCGGACATAGCATAAGTGTTAAAACATAGGTTTTGTGTTTAGTGAGTGCTAACTTGTGGCAAATAAGTAACAACACTATCTTACATAGGTTACAGTAGAAAAGGATATTCTCTTCTTCGTCCCTTCTCGTTCATGAAATCGATGCGGTGTTGTAATCTGACCAACTCTCTCGGAATCCACTAGTAGATGATAAGTAAATAGAATAAGTCAAGTTGTAGAAGACATAGTTACAGAAAACAGGCACACAGTAAACAAATATATCACCATAACCATTACTGTGATAATTTTATACAGCATCTCAAAATTTCTTTAATTTTGTTTTTCCTACGTGAAGACATGTTTGAAAAATAAGGGGTCTGGATTATTTTAACTATCTTGTGTGTGTGACTAGATTTTATTTCCGAGAAAGAGTAAGTAATACATACGTCCTTCATTATCAATTCATGCAGAACTTTGGCCTTCTCTTCAACCTCCACCTGTTAAACAAAACGATTGATTATATATTAGAAACACTAGCTTGTCTGAACATATTAGTGAACCAGTTTGTGATGCAAAGAAAATTCATACATCCTTTGAGATCAGTTAGGTGCACATAGATTAGTGGACAATAAGTGCACATAGGACACTTTTCAGCTTAACTTAAACTATTTAGGAAGGCTCGTCCGCCTGTGTATGAGAGAACTTACAATAGTAAGCTTTTGAAAAATGCCATTTTTGATCTTTTCTTGCAAATCCTTGCAGTCATCCTGCACAGAGTTCAATGATTAAGTAATCAATAGTACATAATTATCTATCAAAAGGCACATATCTTGAAACAATAAAGCATAATCAGCTATCCAATAACCCTCACAGAATTTGTAACTATGGGTAAGAATCAAAGTGTTGGGTGGACCAACCTCCATCATGAGACCACGTTGGGTATTTGGACCGAGTGGCCCACCAGGTCAGGACAAATACAGGGTTGAAGCTGTATGGAAGCGACAAGACAAGGGATACGCGGATAGTCGGTAGGATCACCTTGATAAAACATGACGGAGGTGGTGTAGTTGACAACTGGGGGCAATGGGCCCCAAAACCAGGCCCACGGACAGAGTGCAAGCATGAGCCGCACGACGAAATAATATGTATGTTTTATAAGATAGCACGGGATCTCTCACTATAAATAGGCACGATATACTATAATAGACTCTTGATTAGTATACCGATATCTAACTTGGGTATAGGAAGGGGCTTCAGTCGGGAAGGTGTTCGGAGATGCAAGTCACATAAAGCAGGTTAGGTACTCCCACCAATGTGTTGTATATTCTTTTTGTCACATAAAGCATATCCTTGAGCAAAACCAGATAATGGACTAAAAATGTCACGAGGGTCTTTTTAAAAAAAGTTATGATATAATCCTCACCTGGTGATGTAAGTCTACATGACTTCATCTGAGATCCTAAAGCTCCATCGAGACTTGAAGTTACGAGAATAAACATCAAAACAACAAAATAAAAGCCAACCCAGTCTACTTTGAGCATGAGAAGGCATCAACATGGATTATAATTAATGCCATTCTACTGCAGACCGTAATGGAATTTACTAGAGACCAACAATACCAAGGGAAAAGCTAACACTGGCTATTATCATAAACTAGTCTTCCCTTTTTCTAAACTCCAACCAGATCTAGTAATAAGAAAGTTACCAAACAAGACATCACAGATTCACACTTAATTTTGAATTCACTTGGCAATTCGTTTTGTCAATTTGGCATGCTGTAAGAAAAGAACCTTTAATCAAGTAGGTTACCTCAGTGCAGCCATTATCAGACAATGTTGAAATGGGAAGCTCATTGGGAATACTGGAAAGCTGCAGGAGTACGTCACTGTTGATTTCACCTGTCGTCGATACTATCTTTATTCCTGCAAGAATTCAAAGTTATGAGACAGTAATAATCACCATATTGAGGAAGCAACATATGTTGAAAGAGCACCAACTAGTTTAAAGAAGATCATGTCATATGTTCATTGTAAGGTAGAGTTAGGATTGTAAGATTATAAAAATTAGTTATAATCCTCAAGAATTAGAAAAAAAACCGATGCATTTTCTTCTAACAGAATCCTATTTACATGGACTAGAAAACAACAAGATTTCAATCATATAATCAGCTAAAAAAATAACAATAGATCATATTGACTAGTTGCAATTACCGGTAACTTGCAAGAGCTGGTATGGACTTCTCTGCATGTAGTCTCTAGGGTATGTATTGACTTTAACAAAACTTCCAACTACCTTGCTCTCAAAAGTTTCAGGCTCCTTCCATAGCTCCTCTACCAAACTCTTCCTTAGGTAAATAAGCCTAATATTTTCAACAACTATTGAAGCAAAACAGCTCTTTTGAACTTCAACATCCACATCTTTTTCCTGTGATTCCCCATCTGAGCTCGAGATCTTCTGTTTCTTCCGTGACTCTGCGCTATTTTTTTCATTTCTGTTCCGTGACTCCGCGCTATTTTTTTCATTTCTGTGACAGGAATGACCTTCCTTTTCGGACAGATCTTCACCTTCCTCAGATAAGTACAAATAATTTTCAGCAAAATGAGCTTCCAGCAAGTTATATATCCTATTCTTAGTAACCACTTTCTTTCTGAAAATAAAATACAGCTTTTCATCACAAAGAACTTTCCTCTTTTTCTCTGGATGGAATAGGCCTTTCTCTTTAATGTATTCAGAAATTATAGATTCCACATCATACTGTGACAACGGATTGGTTGTATCTTTACCAATTGATGTGAGAAACTCAATCAAAGGTTTTGATCCCCATCCAAAAAACTTCTTGGAACCCGTTCTTTTTTTTCCCATTGGATTGCGCTCTTTGTCAACGTAACCAGAACCAGAATCAGAGTCCGAATCAGATATTAACAATCCAACTTCTTCATCACCCTTGCCATTTCTGACTGAGTAGGAGCCATACTTGTAGTTCTCTCCCTTCTTTAATCGAACATCAGCAGAATAAACGTCTTCTAATGTCAAGTTTTCGTCATTCTTTATGATATGCCAATATTCCTTGAATAGACATTCATCTCTATTTCGATCATTGTAGTCTAACTTCTCCTGCAAGTTAACAACCATATAGCCCAAAGAAAATATGCATCAATGTAACAGGTGAACGTCAAGATAAATACATGTACCCAAAACAATGATAATAAATCAAGAAAATGACAAAATGGGAAATTGTTAAGAACAAAAAAGAGCGAGAGGGAATTTATTACCCCTAATCAAAACCCAAAAATCCATTCTATGCTCTTTCTTATTATGTGTAATTGAAAGAACTTCATACTGTTCTTATTCAATAAAATCTGAACAATCATCAAGACCCCCAAGTTTGAAGAAAAAGATTAAGAACTGTGATTTCATTTTACGTCTGCTAATGTAAAGGGTAATAAGCATTATGCAATACTGAGATGATTTTGCATTGTAATTTGAATTGCGTGAACCCTCACCATCATTGGCGATAAAAACTACTCCCCTTTTTGCTCTCATATCAATGTCATTATGAAAAAGGTATTGAGACTAATTGGATAAGGCACTGAAAATTTCCTACAAACTTTGAAAAGAAGAAAACTAAAAGGACTAGCATTCACAGAAATCGTATCTAAGTTTATCTTTTAGTTGACTTCAAGTCAAAAGAAGAGTCTTCTCCATAGAATTATAAACCAAAATTCAGTGCATACCCACAATTCGAAAATTACACATCTCTGTAGAAATTTAATTAAATCAAAGAACTATGCATAATAGCTATATTTTGATTCATAAATTTTTAACAAACAGTTAAGTAGAAGATTATTGAAAAATTAACAGAGAGTAGTGAAGAAAAAGGAAGATAATGAACTCACCATTTGTTTATCTGTGTCGATATTTTTAATTTTTTTCATCTGTATACAAAGATAAATATATATACAGACACACACACACGCGTAGAAAGAAGTGCCTAACTCGGGTAAGTACAGGATTCTTCTAAGCCGTTATATATTTAACTAGAATAGGGGGAAAGAAACATGTTTTCTATTTGCAGAGTGTTTAAGGAAAGTAATTTAACAGAAAACGTCTATTTGGGCATATTTCAAAATATAAAAAAATTTAAGTTCTCCACGAAATATACCCAAACAAGAAAATTGCCACGGGACAGTCTATATCCTTTCTAAGGTCCAAATTTGGCCCAGAAAATCTACATTAAAATTGTGAGTAACTTGTAGTAATTTGTAAGCTCTCTAGGAAACTGACAAAAAATGACAACTCCAGAACTCACCAAAAGTAGCACAATCAATACCGTTTTAAACTGGACAATGTAGGTAGTGTAACCTTTCAATGCATTTCTTATAACTACTAGACTTTCGTAACCCTTATGTACTTGCCATTTTGCTGTCATTTATAACTTGTTTTATTTCCTTTCAGAAAAGCAGATGAACAAAATTCTTCATTGCTACAATTAACCCTACGAGCAATTGTTTTCAGTATTACATTGAATACATTTATACTTTCCAAATGTTCGAGAAACAGATCATTGATGTGAATTACCTAGGCTAATAACAACAATGTAGTGAGCCAGGAACACATACCCCATCCGAGTCATATTCTGCGTTCTCTTCACAACGTAAAACAGAATCCAAACATGAACTGCAAAATCCACTTTTTCCTTTAACGGGTGCAAACTGAGCACCCCTACAGCAACTCTGGCATAAACCCATTGGGCATAATAGGCAATACAACTTTGAGGCTTTACTGCACTCCATGCAAGTGTGTCGTTCTGAAATGTAAAATGTATCACTCTTAAAGCTGATATATGAAAGCATGTACGTTGAGCCAAATAAAATGATTAATTATATAACACAAGAATTTAGGGACTGCAAAATGATGACTTCACCAACCTCTACGGTCGACCCTCTCTCGCTCTCTCTCTCTCTCTCTCTCAATGACCCAGTAAGAAAAAATTCATAAGAACAAGAAAACCCACTCTCTACCATGTATATTAATTTCTCTATTTGTCAAAACACATACACGCAAAAATGAACTGTATCCATTTCAATAGAATTGATAGAATTTGGAACTAACTGTGAGAAACTTACCGCAAGTGTAGCGTTTTTTAGTTGCCGGAAGAGAATCATCCCAATCCACACAGTCAGTGTGGTAAACCTTTAAACAATCCCTGTAACAGAAGATGTTAACCATTAATGTAGACATTTAAGCCAAATCTTGTAGCCCTTCACTCTTTACAGCTAATAACTTATCGACAACAGAAGATTATTGCTAATAAGGAGAACACCATTGTTCAAAGTCACTATAATGCATTAATGGCATATATCCTAGTCAAAGGCCAATTTGCTTCCTCGAACAAAAAAAGCTAATAAAGAACCTTTAAAGAAAACCGTTTTCTCTCTCTAGAAGTTGATAATTAAAGAGAAAAATACAAAAAACTATATGTATAGGTTGGGTTTGAACATCAGAAAACAGAGAATACAGTTAGAATTCAGTAAAGGGAAATTGACAGATAGGAATTGAAAACCATCAGCAAAGGCTTGAAAAAACGACTTCAGTAAAAAATTGGGTTCTGTGATAAGGGTACCAATGTCCTCATAATTGCATTTGTTAGAATTTAGTTAACTAAGAAAAACAGAAACCTTAGTGGTCATCATTATTAGAAAATAATGACAAAAAGTTAGCATGCCCTAATGCCCCGACTGATAAGAAAATCATAACACGCGAAAATGATTAAACTTGCATATACGTTGGACAACAAAACAAAAACTGATAAACGAAGAACATACTAGCACCAACAAAACAAAAGTTGATAGATGCCAATACCTATTAAGGAATTTCTTTTGCAGTTCATCAAGTATGCTTCAGAATATCAAAAGCCAATACTTCAACTAGCTAGAACACCAACATATTAAAAATAACTGCCCATATGTTTAACTGTTATAAGCAACTTATGTATTAAGCACTCTGAAATGTAGTTCGGAGCCAAAACAGGAAGGAAAAAAAAAAAACAAAGAAGAATGTGGCATGTAGTTTGCATAATCTACTTGTTGGACACTTGAAGAGATAGCAATGATTGTTACCTATTTCACAAGATTCACTCCAAATAATGTCCAAGAGAGGAATGCACGTAGAGCATTTATGTAATAAGGGGCGAAGGACTTAAAAGCAAACATTTAAACTATCTTTGTATTACCATCTAATATCTAAATTCATGGTGTAGAGAAACACTAACAGTTGTAATTGCGTAGCTTTGAACACCCCATTCTAGTGTGAACAAACATGCTTAAATTATGAGGATCTTTATAAATAGAAGTTATTACTTATTTCAGTGTGAAAAAACGACAAAACAGCTTTAAAAGAAAACATTAATTGAAACTTAGTAGAGCATTTAGGCACACTAAATTGTAAGCTAACTTCGCCTCGAGTTCACTCGTGTTCCTATCATCCATTAATCATTGTGACTTCATGATACTTTATTCAATACTACCAGCCAATCCTATTAAGCCAGAGAGGCATATAAGAATCAGCCAAGACACAAAGCAAACTGATACATCCTTCATTAGGCATCTAAATTTGGGCACATTGGGTTTTGATCAAAATTCTGATTCTAAAACAAAAGTGTGAGCTATACATACATAAATACAAGTAATGTAGTAGAGGACAGTCCAGTTCATGAACATGCACACCATAAACAAACACAAAAGTAAAAGCTTTAAAATCACAAAAAAAATTACACAAAAATTGGAAGGACTCATAGAATCACCTGTGTTCACAAAGGATTAGATCTCCACCATCTTTGCAAACAAAACACCAATCCTCTGATTCCAAATCTTTTTTCTCACTTTTACCCTTCTTCTTCTTCTTCTTCTTCTTCTCTACTGTACCCATCTTCTCCAACTCTCTCTCTCTGTTCATCAAAATTAGCAGAGAAAAACAAAAACAATTAGTTCAATCCGCAAAACAGAGCAAAACACAAGAAAAATTACTTCACATTGTGTCCGTACTTGCCCAGAAGAACAAGTGGACTCTGTCACTGCAAAAAGCTTAAAGAAGACGACACAGTGAAAAAAGAGGTAAATAATTTAATTCCCAGAAATCGTAATTATAAGAGAATAAGATTTCTTAATTATGATTAGGAGTTGTGTTTAGGTGCCATGGGTGATTACGATATTGCCCCTATGGGAACGCACTGAGTTGTGGAGGGAGGGGTGTTAGATTGGTAATTTAAGGTGTAGAGTCATATCAAAGTCAAATCCTGTGTGTGCGCACGTAAAGTTTTGGTTTTGCATGGGCGGCCCATCAATGTCTGGCTCTCAACTCTAAAATAGTAATCATGTTTTGGTTTGTATGGGCGGCCCATTAATGTCTGGCCCATCAATACGTGTGGTTGTGGAAGTCTTCTTGTTGTACGAGTCTTGTATATGAGCTTTTACACTTGGGATGTTTTTGCATTGAGCTTTCACATGATCTTGAACCTTTTTTTTATAAGCGACAGGACAACAGGTCTACAAAGGCCAATGTTTCTCACCCCTTAGTGAAAGGGTCACCCGAGTTAGTTGTTAGTTCTCTCCTTAAATCCATAAATCTCACCCCATATCGTTGGCAAGGAGGCTCGAACATGAGATCTCAAAGGAAATCAAAGCACATCAACTGCTTGACCCAACATAACTTGAATGCTATGAGGTCAAGTCCAATATCTTTAGGCATATTAATTTACCCATAACCCATAGGTTTAGGACCAAGGTTTGAGAGGTTATAAATTGGGTTTATTGTGTCTCAAATTTTTTTGGTGGCTAAACGTGTCGGCAACTTGAAAATCTAGGTGATCCAACATCTCAAGGTATGACTTGAGTTGTAGCATGTGAAACCCTAGAGCTTTTGGAGTGCAAGGGGTTGGGTTATGAGGCGTATGAATCTGACGCATATAAGATAGATTGGAGGCTTAGAAGAGGTCTCCTGAGAAGATTTGAGGGGCATAGGAGGGGTCCCGGAATGTTCATGAGGCGATCGATGTCTATGAGTGGCATGAGACCCCTTGCGGATAGTTGTGACTTAATAGGAGGTCATGTACGGCAAGAGTCCTATATAATAATATTTTGATGTGGTCTCGAGTAGGACTTGAATGGTCGACACCGCCCGTGTTATTTGAGTCGACTCTTGAGGACGTTGAGTTGGACCTCAACAACATTACAAATGTGTTTAAAGGGATCACATTACCTTACAAGAATTAGTTGCTGTGGCACACGATGGTTAGACAAGCCGAAGAGGAAGCCACGTGGCGAACGTTGAGCGGGTGATGAGGCTAGAGGTACCACGTGGCACGACCGATAGTTGATCATCTGACGAGCTCTATGAAGTAAATAAAGTTTGAGGAAAATGGTAACATATATTGATATAGATATGGCTGAGATGAATTGATGAAATGCAAATATTGGCTTCTATTGCTGACTTTATGATTGGTTGTTGTGATTTGTGAATATTCATTGCAAAAAACAGATGCATCTGAATTAGTCCCCTCCAAAATGTATAGTATTTTCCTAAAATTTTGTTTAGGGGAAAAAAAATTACTCCATAACCTCTAAAGTCTAAACTACACTGTTTGTCTTGGTCAATTTCTTGTATGATATTGACTATATTGAATATCATTCAACTTCTCTTATGCTTCTCATTCATCATATGCAATTAATTACCAGAATATATAGCTTGTTGAGTGTGTTAATTAGTTTCCCATGAAATCTCCTATAAGGAACAAATTTATAGCTATTTCATGCTGAGTCGTCGGGGTATTGGGAGGAGAAGAGAAAGACAAACCCAAAAAGCTCCGACGAGAAGAGAAGGCGAGGTGGGTGTGAAAATGACGAACAAATTCGTTGTGGTGAGTTGGAGTAAACTAAAAAAAATGGAAAGTCCACGAATTAAGCTGCAAATCCACAACAGTTCATTGTTGACGTGGAGATAAGCAACCTGTTGCAACACGTAACTTGGACCAAATTTATAAAAAATCGAAAGTCCAAATATCGGAACAACCGAACAAGTGAAAACATTAAACATTTAGGTGGTGGTCTTCAGCAGTTGGGCCATTGACAATGTAAAGTCACAAGCTGAGGCCCAAACCCGATGAAACCGAATCGGGTTTCTTATTTCTTCATTGAAATGCAAGGTTTTGCTTCTACTCTCTCCCTCTCCATTTTGTCTGACTCCGAAGCTCAGGTGATTCCAATCTCAACATGTCATGGTGTTTTTGAACGTTAATTACTGCAACACTCTACAAAATGCCTAGAAGCTTATCTCGCTCGCCTTCTCACCGGAGAAGGTACTCTCCGTCGCCAGTCGGCCACCGCCATAGTCGCCGGAGTAGACGAGACCGTAGTCGCTCACCCTACTCTAATTCTCACACCAGGTCTTCTTCTTCTTCTTCTTCTTCTTCTTCTCTTCAACTTAATCACAATCATTTGTGCACGAGCGAGAACAGCTCAGTACTTTGGATTAATTGTGCTGTCTTTGTTTGGCGGCAAGAAAATCTGATTAGGTTTAGAAATGAGATGAAATTTTGAATCTAAGAGTTGATAATCAGATCGTTTTGTGCTTTTTGAGCGAGAAGTTCATAGAGATTTGAGCTGTATCACATGAAATGCAGGCGCAGGAGTCGTTCTAGTTCCCCTCGTCGCAGAAGAAACCGCCGCAAAAGTCCTTCTCCGAGTCCTAAGCGTCACCGGAGACATAAAAGTAAGAGTAGCTCTCCGTCTCCGCCGCCCAAGGCCCGCAGTCCAAGTCTTACTTTGAGTGAGCGCAAAAATGCTGAGAAACTGAAGAAGGAGGAGGAGGAAAATAAGAGGTAGTTTCATTCATTTTTTAAGCGCACTCACGATTACTGCTATTTATTGATGCATTGGTTGCAAATGTTTTGTTTTTGTTTGGATGTTGAAACTCAATGATGTTTTAAGTAAAGATGTCGTATCCACAGGGAAGGTAGTCAACTACCGGTTGAAGTTGTGCCCTTATGTCTGAGCAATCAAATGAATTTGTGATGTGATGAATATATAAAAACAATGCAGAAAATAAACTAAAAGTGAGATTGATTTCAATGAGAGGAACACTAGGAGCTAGGGCTCACTGATGCAGTATGTTGAACTAATTCTATGGTATGATGATCGATTTACAAGAGATTTCACAAATATATGCAAGTCCTCTACCCGAGAAACCTACAAGACCTTAATAAACCCGAATCCAAACAGTCACCTGAATTAGAATCCATCAAGTGGAGCCATTAAATTGAGTCCTCTTTCTTCGTATTAGGGTTATTACTATTCCTAGTAAATATCCTTATACGTTCTATGATTTAGGTGTGGGGATGATGAATTCTTTCCCAAGAGTTCATCAAACCCTATTCTCAAGCCAGGAGTTGCCAAGATATGCATACATGTTTGTATGTATGGTTTTTTAATACTGTAGAGGCCCATTGCTGGTCTCTTCACAAGATATATCTTTATATTTAATACCATGCTCATTGAGTTGATTTTCCGTACTGGCCTTTTGGTGGTTGAAAAGAAAAAAATGAAGTGATGTGTTGGTTTTAGAAAGCTAGAGTTCATTCCAAAATCCAGGGAAGCTTCAATTCAGATGCACTGCTAGCAAGACATTATGTGTTCTTGAGCATTGAAAAATATACATCATACCTATGTGGATGGTTTCTTAGTGTAGTCTATTTAGGTTTTATGTGTATCTATATTATTAGTCAGATTGCTGTGAGTATTGAAGTGTTCAAGTTTTTTTAGACTGTTAATGTATCTTTAGGTTTTAGGTGTATCTATTTTGTTTGTTCAATAGTCAGAATTAGTGAAATCCTTAATTACCCTGATAGTTGTTGCAGTGTTTTAGAATAGGACAAAAAAAAAGTAGGCTCATGAATTATGTGTATCATTTCTAAAAGAGACAACATTACCATTTCATCATCCAATAGGTTATTCTTCTTCATTTCTAGTGATGCTATTGCATAATTTGCATTTGCAGCTATGATGCATGGACACATTTTTCCTTCAACATGTTCATGCCTGACACTCAAACACGTGATTTTAATATCCCATAATTTTTTAGATTCTTACTGCTGAACTCGTTGAGATACTATGTGTAAACATGCTGACCTTAACGTTTTCAGGAAAAACCTTCTCTTTTTGTCAGTATCTGCATTAATATGGCACACACACACACACACAAACACACACACACACACACACACATATATATATATATATATATAATGTATCCTTAAGCAATTGTTCTAGTTTTTATGAAAATTGTGTGTTGCCGTGTCATGTCTTGTGTCCATATCATTGCAGCATTGCATTTCAGGGTAGATTTTAGATTGCGTGTCTGGTGTCTATTACTCTCCGACCTGTGCAAGCATCTGTGACTTCACTTTTCTAATCTTTGTTCTTTAATGGCCAAATTTATGTTGACATTTTGCTTGTGTGACCAGGCTTCAGCTTGAGGCAGAACTGAAACTGTTAGAAGAAGAAACTGCAAGGAGACTAGAGGAAGCAATTCGGAAGAATGTGGAAGAGAAGCTGAGCTCTGAAGAAGTTCAGTTAGAAATACAGAGACGAATAGAAGAAGGTCAGAAGAAGTTGTTTGATGGTGTTTCAGCGCAACTTGAAAAGGAGAAGGAAGCTGCTCTTGCCACAGCAAGACAAAAAGAAGTATGCTTCCTGATTTATGCCATCTACTGGTTTCTTCTATCTTTTTTTTTTGCTAGAGAAGAGGATACACAAAATTCGTCCAGATAAATGCTATATTGTTACTTACCACAATAAGAGCGTCCTCTTTCTCCAAATTAATTTGTTGTGACAGATGCGTGTAGAGATTAAAATAATAATTAGTGGCTTCTTCCAGAAATGAGTGTCATCGTTACTTTTCTGTAAGTTAGTTAAACATGAATAGCTTATAATATCTTTAAGATATGTTAGTTAGAGTATGTTGCAACAAAGTCACAAGTGGGCATATGAAGGAAAGTTAAGCATTAAGCAAATAGTTCTTACTTTCTGCCAAGAAAAGAAAAGAAAAATGGAAGAAGGCACTCAGCAAGCTTGACTTGAGGGATTTGAATGTGTTTAGCGTGAGGTAGCTCCTTTAGTCCTCATGTTAGCTCCTCAGCAAGCATGGCGTTGACCATTGCTATTGGCCATGTTATCCTATACTTCAATATTGATTTTTTTGGGGATGAGAAAAATGTTAAAATAGTATCTTACAGTTAAGATGACCAGAGAAAAAGAACTTCTCTGGCAGAATGATCGTTTATATAGATAATCACTCCTGTAATTGAGCTTGTGAAGCTTTAATTTTGACGAGTCCATGGTCTGAAGCACGCATGACATGCTGTGTTAGGTTGTTTTATAAACTCTGCTGTATTCTAGGGGTCATCCCTTTTATAGTATAAACTCATAAAGCATTGTCATTACTATTGGTGAGTGGTCTTTGTCTTACTATAACATTCTCTTGCAATTTGTAAACCTCAGAATTTTCATTACAATTTCAAAGTAATGTAATGCATGAGTTGTAACAGAACCGAATGGTTAAGAAGCTTGGGATGTTGTGCCAAGTTTGCGAGAATTCAGCTGTCCGTCTTCAAGATAACAAAAAATAAAGACATCTGATCTGAACCATTGTGTGGTTTCTCAAAATTAGGGCCCAAAAAGTGTCATTCTTTATTATAATGCTGAAGTTTTGCTTGTATTAGTGTCAGAAAGAAAATTAGAAAGCGGAACTGATTAAGCTCTGAAGCGTTATTGTCTGATGTGTACTTTCTTCTTTATGTCATTTGGTTCTTGGAGTAATTGGGTATGATTATGTTCGTGCTATCTCTTGCAGGAACGAGCTCGAAGAGAAAGAGAAGAACTAGATAAGATGCTAGAAGAGAATAGGAGGAGGGTGGAAGAGGCTCAGAGGAGAGAAGCTTTAGAGGCCCAGAGGAAGGAGGAGGAGCGATACCGGGAGTTAGAGCTAATTCAAAGGCAAAAGGAAGAGACTGCCTGGAGAAAGAAGATAGAGGAAGAAGAGCAAGCCAAGCAGATGAAGCTGTCGGGTAAGAACAAATCCCGACCTAAGTTGCCTTATTGAATTGTCCCATAACGTTAAATTTTTATACCACCAAATTGACAGGAACCAATCACTTGACTGGAACAACAGTTCATTTGAAAGAGAAACCGAACTTGTCAACATTGTGTTCATTTTACCCTTTGTCGAATCACATATTTACGCTTTATAACCTTAAAACAAGAAAAAGGAAACATGACTGCCCTTTCATAGCTAATCGTGATGTGATATGTTATCTTAGCTTGTAATTAAATGTAAGATTTCCCTATCTCCGGTCCGGTGTTTAACTTGTGACATTGTTGCCTCACCTGCCATGAATTGAGTTTGGAACCTTTTTTTAGGATTTGGTTGTAGGTAAGAAGCTATAGGTAAATGTGTACAGTAGTTGAACTAAATTGTTGGATTGGAACATGATGTCTCGTTTAAGGATAATAAGTACTCTTAGTCTCATGTAGAGGTTGGCAATTTGGATTTCATATGCCCGCATATTCGGATCCACATTCCCAACTCCCAGCTCTTCTCACGTTGTCTTTTGTCATGTTAAATTTAAATAATAAGTAGAAATTTATTACGATTCAAACAGAGTTTTGGAAAATTTAAGTTTGTTAAGCGACCTGTTAACTAAGTGGGTCATGTGGCTGTTTAGGGGATGACTTATTAATTCAAGATATACATTTTTGTATTAGAAGTCGTATTTCAAATCCTATTGAATAAGGTAGGATGAGACTTTGAAATATACCTCATACTATGTAGAATTTGGAGTCACCTCTGAAGGCCCTATTGTGCTTATTTTTGAGTTGATTTAATGAAGTTTAGCCTTATTGTTTTGACCTAATTTGGCTCTCGAATTTTTTTAACTAAAAATAGTACCTAAATTGTGTGTTTCGACCGAACTCCTAAACTTTTGATATAAACTCTAAGAGTAAGGATCTTCTGGGTCTATATTTGAAAGTTAAGAGACCAAATTGGGTCGAAAAATGAAAATTCGCCGACTATTTTGGGTTTTAAAAAAGTATAGGGATAAAATTGGATTGAAAAACGAAAGTTCAAGGACAAAATTGAGTTTTTTTTCCTATTTTAAATAAAAAATCTAGTGAATCTAGTAACAGAAGTAAATTGCATGGTTGATTGAAATTTATATTTTGGCATTGATATATGCTTTGCCTACCAACTTTATATATAAAAATAGAACTATAATGATAGCTTTGGCCAACTCCATCTTCAATTTCAATTATTAAGAAGCATTGGATTGATTAGAAACTGTTGATTGAGATTTGGGAGCTTCATCAGATTTAGATGGGAAGGCAAAAGATGAGCAATGATGGAGAAAATTAGGTTTTTGAGTATGAGGTATCTTCACTCCAAGAACTGCCTACCTGTGGGGCATCCCCATCTTTGAACTCTCAACTTATTTTCATGATGAAGCTGAATCAATGGAAATAAGTGTATTTTATAATGAAAAAGACAAAATCTGAAAAGGAGACCATTTACAGTAAGCAACCTAACCAAGAAAACCATTGATTAATATAATAGCTAAATAAAATAAGGAACCCCACCCCCCAACATCTTAATTATTGAGATTTAAAATAGGAATTTTGGTGAGAAGTTCATTCTTGGCATATGTAGCTATGTTTTTGAAGACAAGTACCTCACTTGATAGGTACTTGTCTGGCTATAATCTAGCTAGTTGGGTTTTCTTTTGTCTCTGTAGGGAGGTATTATTTGGAACTAATAATCTAATTGAACTGAAATTGATATAAAGTTTGATTAGGTTAATTAGATAGATTATCTTGATTCATTCTTTATTTTGATTTTAATTTGGTTATTAAGATTGGGTAATCGAGTTGATTAAGCAATTAGAACGTGTGTATCTGATGTTGCGACACTTCCCGTGGGACCGCAACAGTGTTCCAATGACGCTCTAATTTGCGTCGGTAATGTTTTGATGATCGCTTCAATACCCGAAACATAACATGCATCTCCAACAACCAATTAATCACACAACGACACGTGGTAGGATTGAGTATAAGTATAAATAGTCATTCATTGGTAAAAAGAAGAGATCCTCACAGTTGACATAGAGACTTTCTCTCTATTTTATATTTCTAGGATCACTCTCTAGCTAGATTCCTCCTTAATGAGGTGTGTTTCAAATTCCTCATGTCGAGATTTTTATTCTCACACCGAAGACGGTTTTCTGAGTACACATTCAGATCTCCATTAATGACATGCTAAACTTGTGCAAACTTCAAAAACTCAGGAGCAAATATCCAAGCCTCCAACTCTACAGACACAAGCCTCCAGCTTCATCCCCAGAGTTTTTGACTTAGAACATTTTTAAAACAACTATTCTAACACGTGAATAAGACGACAACACACTCTAATATGTCGAACTTGACCGAGTCAAAATAGATGCATCGTGCACAATTGTATTTGTGCTCTCAAATTTTTACTTTAATTAAAGTTGATTCACCCAATCATCAACAATTAACTTTTCAAATTTTCAGACAGGTTGGATCAGAAAACATGTGGCAGCTCTTCCCCAAAGTAGTTTCAAGTTGTTAGACAAGAACGAGACTCAAACAACTTCCTTAACCTTAGATCTCTCACTTCACATTTCTTTCCTTTTCGGAAAACCAAGTTGCGTCTTCGTTAAGCGTCCAATAATATTAGTGAGTAAACTAATTAGTCCCACCCACCTATCCAACACACTCAATTATATAGAGAATAATAGTCTTAATTACTGATTAGTATCCATAAAGATTAGAAGCTTCTATCCATGAAATAGTTGTTAAATAGAAAGGTACAATACTATATAGTATTAGTTGGTCCCAACAAGTGATATCTTATGTCATGCAACAAACACATGAATAATAAGGTAACATATATTCTTTTCGGTTTAAACCATGGGGTTACTGAGCAGGCTCGCACTTTCGCGATAGGCACTTTTAAGCCATTTGACCATACCCAGACTAATCCTCATTCGAGGTTTGGTTACAGGGTTAAGGATTTCTCACCTCTCCCTTACAGGTGTGTTGAGCGGGGATCAAACTCAAGAGCTCTTCCCACTCACACAGCCCCAGCGCACCAACTGCGCCACACCCAATGGGTATAAGGTAACATATTATGGCTATACATTATCATATCATATCATATTAATTTATGAAGTGGACCATCCATGGACTATGGTCTTGTTGTTCCTAATTCTTCTCAACTACAAATGTGGTAGCTCAACTTATCCATATTTTAGGCTGGTCCTATAGACTACGTAACCATAGTTGTTATTTTATTTTTTTCCTATAAAACAATACAAAGAATAACAACTAATTTAATCCATTTGTCAATCAAAGACCAATTCACTCAAACTAAAACAATCTCAAAGAGGCCATCATTGCCTGTCAATGATATGTGATTGTTTTGAATTCACTCAACATTATTTTGACTGCACTCAACATTATTAATTGATGGGATATTATCCTCTTTTAATTATTTATATTAATTAAATAAAGTAATTATTAATTATTAAAGAGAGGATGTTGATTCACAATATAGCTCATGTATTCGTTTTTCATGTGAACTGATGTGACAAACATGTGATCTTGTTATTTTTAGTGTCCTTATATTTGATTTTCGGCACTCTACCTTTTTTCGTTGTACTTGACCTGCAAAACAAGACTATTGGAAGTGGAAACTCTTGTGATGCCTAATTTATATTCTTTTCTATAATTGTAGTAGGTTTTATGAGAAATTGTACGTGTTTACATTTACCTTCATGTTAATCCTCTACTTATATTGCGTGCCCTATTTTACCTTTGCAACCTTGTATGCGCTTTTCTGGTAACACTTGACACATCCATATGTCATCGATGAATAAATATATCGCCGTTTGCACTTTTTACATGTTCACATACTCGATTTTACATGAAAATATCATTTTCTTTATTTAAATTAGGGCGCAAAACAATGGAATGAAACGTGTGAGATAGTGGTTCCTTTCTCACAAAATTGTTGCCCTAATATGGTTTTCATTTTCCCAACAACCACGCAAGAGACTCAACCATCATCTATACCTCACCAACATTATATTTGATGTCCCATTTCTCCAACCTCTCTCTCTCTCTCTCTTAAGTTGCTACGTCTCCATAGAAACTTGAAACACCCATTTTTTAAATATCTCCATCTTCTTGATACATGTAATTTCTCTAATCTTTCTTTTACCTGAACCTATAATTACATATTACAATCAAGCTATACACTTCAAAACACTACACTACACTACACATGGCGTTTTCATTGTTCTCTCGATCTTCACTTGCATTAATAGTATTCACAATACTAATCTCTTTCTCTTCGCCGGCGCTTTCCACTTCCCGGCGAGCTCTTGAACGCAAGAACCCTCCGACGGGCTTCCGGGTCACCCTCCACCATGTTGACTCCGGCGGGAACTACACCAAATTCGAGCGTCTCCGGCGAGCCACGAAGCGTGGGAGGCACAGGCTCCAGAAGCTCAACGGGATGGTTCTGGCGGCTTCCGATGACTCGGACAAAGTTCAGGCACCGGTGCACGCGGGGAACGGGGAGTTCTTGATGAAGTTGTCGATCGGGACACCGCCGGAGAGCTTGATGGCCATCATGGACACGGGAAGCGACTTGATATGGACTCAGTGCAAGCCTTGCACAGACTGTTTTAAGCAGTCTAGTCCTATCTTTGATCCCGAAAAGTCTTCTTCTTTCTCGAAAATGTCTTGCTCGAGCGATCTCTGCGCCGCCCTGCCTCAGTCCAAGTGCTCCGGCGATGGCTGCCAGTACATGTACATGTACGGAGACTATTCTTCCACCGAAGGTAAAAAGATAACATATAATTCAACCAAAGAGTTAACCTCTAAATCTGTCCGATCATGGGCAGATTCAGGGGTGGGCCGCAGTATACATGTGCCCGCCTGTCCTCCCTAAAACTCTACAACATGTTCAATCTCTGAAGTCCTACCCAACAATTTAGCCTCAATTCAAAATGTGTGTCCATGTTGAGTCTCAAGTTTGGCCACGTCTATATTGCTTCAAATAATTTGTGTTTTACCCATTTAAAATCAATGTTCTTGTTTTTAAAAGTTCGACACGTCATGAATTGACACTCGTGTCTATTCCAATCATATGCGGAGCCAAGGGTGGGCCATAGTATACATGTGCCCACCCATCCTCCCTAAAACTCTTCAACCAACTTTACTCATGTCCAATCCCTCATGCTCGAGTACTACCCAACAATTTAGACTCGGTCCAAAAATCGTGCTCATGTTGAGCCTCGAGTCTAGCTACGTCATTGTCTGAAACTTCTTGCTCTCTATATTACATAATTTGACTGGCCTGATATATTGTTTAATTGCATATATCTAGGTGTTATGGGGACCGAAACATTCACGTTTGACAAGAATTCTGTGGAGAAGATAGGGTTTGGATGCGGAGAAGACAACGAGGGAGATGGGTTCTCCCAAGGCGCCGGTCTGGTCGGGCTCGGCCGCGGACCATTATCGCTCGTTTCACAGCTCCGGGAGCCCAAATTCTCCTACTGCCTGACCTCCATCGGCGACACCGCCAAAACCAGCACCCTCCTCATGGGCTCACTAGCCACCGTAAACGTCACCGGCACCGCCACCGGCGGCGAGTCCATCAAAACCACCCCACTCCTCAAGAACTCAGCCCAGCCCTCATTCTACTACCTTGCGCTGGAAGGCATCTCCGTGGGCCGCACGCGCCTCCCCATCAAGAAATCCACCTTCCAAATCCAAGAAGACGGCTCCGGCGGCGTGATCATCGACTCCGGCACCACCATCACGTACATGGAGCAGAGCGCCTTCGATCTTGTCAAGAAAGAATTCATTTCTCAGACCGATCTCGCCGTCGACGACAAGGCGGCGGCCGAGTCGGGGCTTGACTTGTGCTTCAAGCTTCCCTCCGGCGGCGCAACCACCGTGGAGGTGCCGGAGATGGTGCTCCATTTCGACGGAGCCGATCTTGAGCTTCCCGGAGAAAATTATATGATTGCGGATTCGGAGATGGGAGTGGTTTGCTTGGCGATGGGTGGGTCTAGCGGAATGTCCATATTTGGGAATGTTCAGCAGCAAAACATGTTGGTGCTTCATGATCTTGAGAAGGAAACGCTGTCGTTTGTGCCAACCAAATGTGATCAAATTTAAGATTTGTTTATATATATATAGTTACAAATTGATTGTGATTATGTTGATTACTCTTTTACTTAAAATGTTTTTTCAAGATCAATTGTTATGGTAGATTTTTCAATAAAATGAAACAATATTATTGAGAATGAGTGTATGTGCATGACTTTGTTTTTTTTTGTAGTGTACATACGATATGCCTGAAACTCTTTTGTATATTCAAACTCATACCAAATAGTGAAAAGTGTTTTATAGAAGAAAACTAAATGATAACACTTGATCGATTTGGGTGCGTTAATGACACTCAGTAGAGCAAATGTTTTATTTTTCTTGGTCTCTTGAGGTCTCAATTTCGAGATTTGGTGTTAGTAAATTTGCTGATAAAAAGAATCGGGTGCATTAGAGATGTTGTCTACGATCTTATGCTTCGGACTTTGGTGGAAGTCGGAGGCTTGAATCCTTACTCCTGAATTTTTGGTGTTTGCGCAAGGTTATTGTCGATAAAATAAACGTGACTGTATATTCGAGAAACCACATCGTGTGTGAACGTAAGGAACTCAACCGGGAAAATTCGAGTCAAACCTCGCTCTGGAGGAATTTAGAGAACATTACTAGAGAGAGAAAATAACTGATAAAGATAGGGCGGATCCTATTTGGTTTTGTTGTGGACTAGTCTGTCTCATTTTCATTTACATGAAGATGATTACGTGCATTGAAAAATGAATAAATTGTAGGATAGTTTTCTTTTTTTTTCTTCAAAAAATTGAGTTACACAACAGGGGGTAGCTCTCCCCTTTTAACCCAAATCCCACCCCACCCGACGCAAT